>JACXGM010027449.1:0-14481 GCA_016801145.1 Umbra pygmaea | reverse complement strand
AAATGTATAAG
The DNA here is from genome assembly GCA_016801145.1 of Umbra pygmaea. Lineage (NCBI taxonomy): Eukaryota > Metazoa > Chordata > Actinopteri > Esociformes > Umbridae > Umbra > Umbra pygmaea. Next base: position 14,470 of record JACXGM010027449.1, on the reverse strand, counting down.
CTAGAGATAATATTAAAATGGCACAGGTAATTGGTCTCAACATTTGGTCACGGTTAGGTTAGGTAAGGGTTGGGATGGGTGTGGAGTGTAGGGGGCAATAATAAAAAACAAAAAAGTGGGATTGGAAATGATGCACAATATAGAACAATGACGACCCTGTTGTCAAATACTGTAGCTGACCTTTCCCCCCAAAAAAATAAATAAAAAAATAAATAAAAATTGAGTTTGGTCGCTCTTAAGTGGATGCACTGAGCAGGCCAGACACTGAGCCATGGGGAGCAAAAACGAACAGTGAAAAGACCTAGATGCGGGTTCAAGTTGCCAGAATAAAGCCTTTACTGTGCCAGTGCAACAAAAAAACCATTTACAATATAGTCAGCAACAGCTTGACACGCCTCACAGCTTCTGGCACTAGGGTTGGGTATCGGTTGGGTTTTATCCGATACCAGTGCCTACTCTGTATTTTTTTAAACGGTTCCGGTGCTTAAACGGTTCTCGAACCAGTACCTCCCAAGCAAAAAAGGATATTTAACGGGATACTTCACCCTACAGCAATCTGGAGGTGCTAGTAGCTTCTCCCAGACATTTGTAGAACAGTGAGATATGTTTAATTCATGCCTGGCTAGTGTAAGAGCAAGATTTGAAATTTCGCGGGGAATTTTCACACGCTGACGTCACCCCATGGTATGAATCGACTGTGGAGATAGGAAAATGAATGTAGGCGTGTATTTGGTTGCGAAAATAAGCATCCCTGTTATACTGATCTGGCTTTCAAACCTACTCTCGTAAAGCCTCGGTTGTCCTTGATTTTTTAAGGTATAGCTTGTCGTTCTGTGACGTTTCGATCAGCCGTTTTAATGCTAAATAGACGAGGTGGTATGATTTTTTCAGTATGTAGAGAACTACAACGCTGGCTTCCTTGTTCCAAGCCCCGCCCACCCGGCATGTTCTCTAAATTCTGTGAAACATTTCGAAAACAAGGTCCCTTTTGCTAATAACCTAGGATTTGCAGATGAGGAATTTTACAACTTGCTTTTACATTCTGAGTGACATCCAACCAAACATGTTTGTGCCCGAGTACACCGAAAAACATTTACAACAAATGGAGTTTGATATTCAGGCAGCATGTTCTACAGATAATAGAGTTGAAACGCGGTTAAATTCTAATTGCCTAAGTGCTTCTGTGGGAATATGTCCATCCATGTCTACTGAAGAAAAAAGCACTTGCTACAATGATCATGGACAAGCTTTACTTGTATGGCTTGAACCGAAAATGACTGACGACCGCATATGCGTCACTGAATATGCGTCAATGGAGCACACATCATGTCTGTGTGGTAATGTTATTGTACTGTATGTGTACTGTGCCAGCTGTATTTAGTAGCTAGCTGAGTGGATAAATTACTATACCTTACTATATATAGGCTACTCTTTCTAGATAAAGAAAAATGGATGGGATCGCATCGCTTTTCAGCCGCTTTCGGGCTGTATTGCCGGTAAATTTAGCACGTGGATCCCTTTCATAATCTTCCGACCTAAAATGCCGACCGCAGACCCTAACTTTTTATAGCCTATTGTAAAGTGTGAAAGATTACTCCTCCTTTTTGGGCTTGCTTGTAATTTCTGCAACCAGGTACAGAACACCAAATGGGCATGATGAATAGAAATTAGACTACAATTTCAAAAACAAATATGTATAACTTTCTAGCGTCAAGCTCTACAGAGGTGTGCTGTTGAATTGTTATTCAAAAGGAAGTATATTTCACTTCCTTTCGCATCCACTGGGGTGCTTCTGTATCCGTCTAAACTTGAGCTACCACAACTCCCAGAATTCCAAGCGAATTTTGTGCCCGTCCCCGTTTGAACGCACAGACACAAAACATGGGCAATTCAACAGCACACCTCTGTAGAGCTTGACGCTAGAAAGTTATACATTTTTGTTTTTGAAATTGTAGTCTAATTTCTATTCATCATGCCCGTTTGGTGTTCTGTACCTGGTTGCAGAAATTACAAGCAAGCCCAAAAAGAAGGAGTAATCTTTCACACTTTACAATAGGCTATAAAAAGTTAGGGTCTGCAGTCTGCATTTTAGGTCGGAAAACTATGAAAAAGATCTATGTGCTAAATTAACCGGCACTACAGCCCGAAAGCGGCTGAAAAGGATGCGATCCCATCCATTTTTCTTTATCTAGAAAGAGTAGCCTATATATAGTAAGTTATAGTAATTTACCCACTCAGTGAGCTAGCTACTAGGGATGTTAACGATTAATCGACAATTGATTGACTGATCGCTAAGAATTTACTCGATACAATCAAATCTGAAAAAGAGCAACGGGTTGTTTCACATTATAATCTAGCAATGAGTATATTTTCAATTAAGCGCCACCAGGGGGCGCAAATTATGATTCTCCCGCAATCAGCATCAGCATTGAGTCTGCTGCTGGTGCTTCTGGCATTAACGTTACGAGTCAGAAGCTACATGTCCATGATCCAGCCGCTTTGCAAAGTGATGAGACCTGGGAGCAATCCATGGCTACGCCAATCAGTGCCTGTTTTCCAAGCCCAAAACATGGATGTTTTGTCACAGCAGCAAATATCCTTGGTATATGTTACATCAGCCACTCAATATGACATTGGCAATGTCAAGACTGACGAACTCAAAAGTGCATTCGATTCTGTCAAACTAAAACCATTACAGTCTACATTTGGTTTGGTATTGCTGTTGCATAGTGTAGTTACTAGCTAGCTTGAGGAATAATTATTCACATGATGAAAGAACTGCGTTTGCTTTTACACTTAATGCCGACCTTTATTGCACGGTTTTCTGAGTTAGATAAAAAACAACAATAATCATATTAATCAATCTCTCTTCCTCATGCACTCGCTCGTTGAGTAGACTGCATAATTATACATATTGTGCATGCGTTTTGGGGACTGTTCTTGTGTGTACTATGAAAAAGAATACTGCCGCTATCCCTTCAAGGTTTCTGCCCTCTCATTTGCTACAGCTCCTCACGGGTTTCACAAAAATATCAATCATGGCAGAAAAAAATTGGGGACTCAAACTCAAAGACTAGCAAAAATATGAACTGTTCATACTTTGGTAACGGGAGCTGTTATTTGGCGTTGGAGGTTTGTCGCTGACCATAAAAAACGTGTCTGGGACAGCTATATCATCAATAAACTCAAATATTACATGGCTTAAAAATTAAACAGAGGAGCTGTATTGTTAGCATAATCAGGAACCGCATTTTGCCTTGTAACGTTTTACTGCGGTTTCAGCTGTAATATGAGTCCTATAAGATCTCTGTAGTTTGTTTTACGTTACATTTTAATAACAATTAATCGATGGTTGATCGTTAACGTTATTAATGCTCGATTAAGGGAAGTTCCTACATTTAGCAACCCTACTAGCTACGAAATACAGCTGGCACACTACACATACAGTACAATAACATTACCACAGACACGATGTGTGCTCCATTATCAAGGTACAGAATATTGGTTAAATACTAATCTGTTAATTGTCCTCTTGCTACGTCTCTTTCCACGCGTGCTGGAAAACTTCAGTGATTCAGTGATGCATATGCGGTCGTCAGTCATTTTTGGTTCAATCCTTACAAGAAAAGCTTGTCCACGATCCCATTCATTGTAGCAAGTGCATTTTTCTTCAGTAGACATGGATGGACATATTCCCACAGAAGCACTTAGGCAATTAGAATTTAACCGCATTTCAACTGGATTATCTGTAGAACATGCTGCCTTGTTGAAGCTGAATATCAAACTCCATTTGGTGTAAACGTTCTTCGGTGTACTCGGGCGCAAACATGTTGGATGTCACTCATCCAACATGTTTTGATGTCACTCAGAATGTAAAAGCAAGTTGTAAAATTCCTCATCTGCAAATCCTAGGTTAGTAGCAATTGTGTTACCAGCGACTTTGGTTACAAAATGTTTCACAGAATCCAGAGAACATGCCGGGTGGGCGGGGCTTGGAACAAGGAAGCCAGCGTTGTAGTTCTATACATACTGAAAATATCATACCACCTGTTTAGCACTAAAACGGCTGGTAGAAACGTCACAGAAAGACAAGCTATACCTTAAAAAATCAAGGACAACCAAGGCTTTAAGCAGTAGGTTTGAAAGCCAGATCAGTATAACAGGGATGCTTATTTTCATGACAGAATACATGCCTATATTCATTTTTCCTATCTCCACAGTCAATTCATACCATAGGGTGACGTCAGAGTATGAAGTTTCCCCACGAAATTTCAAATCTTGCTCTTACACTAGCCAGACATGGGTGAAACATATCTCACTGTTCTACAAATGTCTGGGAGAAGCTACTAGCACCTTCAGATAGCTGTAGGGTGAAGTTTCCCTTTAAGCAGAAAGTCACCGAACACTGAGTGGAAGTATAATAATAATAATAATAATAATAGTGAAAAAGAATTACCATCTTCACTGTGAAGCATGGTGGCGGCTCACTGATTTTGTTGGGAGTGTGTGAAAGTTGATGGCAAGCACAAGGTCAAATGGACCCTCCAGTGGTTACAGCAGAAAAAGGTGAAGCTTCTGGAGTGGCCAACACAGTCTCCTGACCTAAATATCATCAAGCCATTCTGGGGAGATCTCAAAAGTAAGATTCATGCAAGACGACCAAAGAAATTGAATGAACTGGAGGCATTCTGCCAAGAAGAATGGGCAGCTGCAATAATTCAGGGCCGCATAGACAACTATCACAAACAACTGCACACTGTCATTGATGATAAAGGGAGCAATACACCATATTGTGATGGTATGAACAGAAGTCAATTCATTATTTTCTTTGTTGCCATGTTTTGTCTTATGGATTGTGCCATTCAGTTAAAACCTATAGTTGAATATGAATCCCATGAGAAATAACAAAATTGTTTTGCCTGCTCACTCATATTTTCTTTAAAAATGGTACATCTATTACCAATTCTCCAGGGGTATCTAAACTTTTGAGCACAACTGTCCAAAAACTATATTTATTTAGCTGTCAGTTATTCAAGTTGCCTACGTTATCAAACAAATATGTTACAAATACCTGTTTAGCTAGTGTATGATATAATAAACATGTTTGTAGTGAAATGAGAAATGTGTTTTAGGATGAATATTCATGTAAGCTGTCAGCTGGTCTCCCCTTAATATCTCACACCTACCAGTTCCAGGCGCTTCCTTAGGCCTGCGTTTACAAACCGATAGATTCTGGAATTCGCTCAAACCAAGACAAAATAATTTCCATACTGTTTGTATTTACGTCTCCAGACCAAAATCGCATGGTTATGGGTGTTTCATTCAAGACCTCTTGAGCTGGGTGCCTGAGCACTTCACTCAGAAACCAGCCCAGCCCATTGACTTACTGTTAGCAAAGCCCCAGGTGGGATCTTTTGAATTCTTTTGCACTACCTCCAGAGTTCACATATAAATTTGAGAGAGACCTGCAAGTTAACACAGTACAATTGTGTCTCATCCTGAGCAGATTTAAGACAGCAAGAACTAAGTACTACTCAACTATCATTAGTGATGGGGCTGCAAATCCCAACATGACTTTTAAGATGACCAACAGACTTCTTGCACCAATTAAGCCATCAATTTGTTCTTCTGTGCAGGAGTGTAACAAATTTTATCCTCTACATTGGAGATATGGAGAGCATCGCCAATGTGGAATTGGCTGTCATCTGATTCGTACAGTAAATTACTACTTGTGTAGTAATCTATTAATAAAGCAAAATCAGCTGCTGGCAACAGTGACCATATTAATGACATTTAAACTGTCAACAAGCTGCTACTCTTATCTATTAATTGTTGCTTGACAAAACTTCAAGTTCAAACAGCAGCGGAAAGAAGGTGAAAATGTGAGGAGGGAGGGGGCTTGCTTGCTACTCTCGGAATTAGAGCCTCTTGCTTCCAATTAAAGACGGATACAAGTTACAGGATATCCATTGCTGCTTAAAATTTAATCCTTCATGACATTACTGCAATGATGTTTATATATTTTTATATTGCCAGCTAAAACTGATAAGCACTTCGCAGCATGGGCTCAACCATCTTCTAAAAATTATACTGTATTTTGATGTATCGTAAATGGAAAGCCTTAAAATGCAAGGCTAGATTAATAACTTTTAGCAAGTTATTTTTAAGTTTAATACAGGCTGTCTTCACTGATCGGTTGTTTTGGTCTGTCTGCTGGAGCACTCAAAAGAGCAGGCGACATAACTAAGCTTTTGATTTGACAAGGCTTGAAAATCTGGCTAGCTAACATGTCCAAAAACCACTGAAAATAACTGTTTTTCACAAGTAATCATGGTTATTTTGTACATTACAGTGAAGTTAAGGGTGTAACCTATATAAAACATTAAAAATATCAATTTTGACAGGGAACACATTTTCGATATTTTTTGGCCTATAGCCAACAATGAGTGGGCACGACATCCGACGGGATCTTGCAGGCCCCCACACAATTATACAATCGATGCTTCAGACAAGCACGTGCAGGTCATCACAACATTTCGGCCATATTGTTTCGGTGAGAAGTCTTTTGGCCAAAAACCGAAAAGGCACTTTTGGGCCATTTTCAGACGAAAATTTTCAGTGGCCGAATATTTGGTGCATCCCTAGTAAAAATATATATGTTTGCTTTCTTCTTGCATTTCGGGGAGTGAAGTCACCTATGCGAAAAGTCACGTTTTCAGCATGAGGACAGTCAGAGCCGGCGCTAGCTATAGGCAAGAACAATTCGCCTGGCAACACTATATTATCCTAGCAACAGGAACTTGGATTTTCCTTTTTAAAATTAATAGCGCTCGTAATTCATTACAATAATCATTGTTAATTCATTGCATAGATAGGTAGTGTGTCCATGTTCATGTGTCACTAAAATTTGTCTATTGTTGGAAAAAACAGACTCTAGTGAATGTTTTTTTTAAATATAATCATGTTTTCACATGAGACAGACAATATATTCAATCAAATTGTGTGTACAACGTATTTGTTACTCTTATTAATAAAAAGTTAGTAAAAACGTGTTAAATGGTATTTTTTGCTATCATATAATCTTGTTTCTTTACACACAATACAATTTCATTTGGTTACAATTCACTAGCTTTATAATGAATTAACAATTATTATTGCAGTGAATTAAAACGAGTGCTATTATTTTGAAAAAGAAACAAAAGAAAATATTTTAAAAGAACGTATTAATTACATTTATAAACAATGTAGATTATAAATAGTAAGTTTTGCCATTACAGTGGTAACAGTTAAATATATCAGGTCAAGAAAGACTGTCTTTATTTCATTTTTTCTAAAAACATTTTTTTTCAGAAAATAGTTTTTAAGTTAAACTTAAAATGTCAGGAGATACATTGTTGACGTTACTGATAAAAATGCACTTCCAATAAAGTGAGTGTTGGCAAAACCGGTTGTCATATTTATGTTGAGGTGGCGGGGGTGTTGTCGGCAGCTGCTGAATCTAACTTAGTTACTTTAAAAATCAAGTAATCTAAATTACTTGGATTAAAGGAGTAATCAGTGATCAGATTAATCAGATTACTTTTTCAAAGTAACTGTGGCAACACTGGTGGTGGGTTACAATTAGCCAACCAATTTCAGCCCAGAAGAGCTCAAAAACAACTTGCCTTCGAACATTGCCTTGTGTGCAATTAGGGAAACTTTGAATTCAATCACAATTGTATACTTGGGGAATATGCAATTCCTCTCACATATGTATAAATGTAAGGCTTTTGTGTTGAACAAACAGGTTGATAAGTTTCAGATAGCTTGGTGACACATGCATGGAGAACAAGCATGTGAGCAATCTTCATTGTCCCACACTTGGAAGGGGTTTCCAACATGAGAACACAAGGGGAATTGGATATGAAAAATGAGGGGGGTGTTGGATATAAAAATGAGGGGAGGAAAATGGGGGGGAATAAATAATATACAATTAAAGACAAAGCTGCCCTACCTTGACCAATGTGCGATACCCATTCCCAGGGGTATCTGAGTCGAAGTCATAGTGGTGGTAGACTGCAGTGAAACAAGAAACCACAGGTTCGAGGGCATGACCATGGGCCTGAATCTTACTCATGCATGTCACCAAGCGCTCAGATGCGTCACCATATGGAAAGTTAGGAAGGCTTGACAAGGCAGTCATGTTTTCCTCACACACTGCCTCCAAAGATATGAATACAGCACCCCAGTCCATACCTGGGAGACTAGAAAGAGAACACACATTAATATTGTAGTGATGCATGCTATGTGAGCCCTGTTACAATTCCCACAAACTGGGATATTCTATCTGCATGATGCCCAGGGTCTTTACTTTCCCTTCAGCAACCCAGGTGAGCTACTCTGCCCCATCTACATCATCAGCCAGAACATTTAACTACAGTCTTGTCCATTCAACTAACGAAGTATTGTCAATGGTATCCTCTATAAATTCAACAGTGAAAACAAAACATAAACTTCAACAATGGGTAATATTTTAGGCTTAAATATAAGGTGGAAACATTTCTTGCATTTTAGAAGTAAAACATTGGGTTCTGTAAAGTGTTGTTCAGGGTGCATAGAGTAAGTGGAGATATGTGAAGAAATATAAAGCAAAACTACTTTTAAAAAAAAACATTTTGTTGAGCCAAAAAGTATACATATAAACAGCACTACATCTACCTAGGGATGTCACGAGAACCGATGCTACCGAAACCTTCCGGTTCTAAAATGACAAAACACCGACGATGCCCATTTTTTTTTAAGTACCGTAGGCGCCGATACTCCGATAGCAAAGATGCCAGTGTTGGCAATACTGTAGCTAGCTAGCTTTGTCAGGGGAGGATAACTGAAAATAGCAGGAAAAATCAAAAGCTAACGAAAAGGGCTTCGCCTCCAATTGCTAGCTAGGTAGTCTGCTTCGTTCTGCGGAGGATAATATACTTTTCTACTTTTTACACTTGAATCCCTGAAAATGTGAGAGCGCGGGAGTGGGGGGGGGGGGTGGACTGGATAAGCCAATCAGAAATCAGAAGATGAAGCGCTCTTTTCTGTTCTTCATGTCGGCGAAGAGCCAATCAGTAATCGCAAACGGGCCAATGAAAATCCAGAAATCCAGAAAAAAATGCTGCAGCATGCACAGGGTTGGCAAGGTGACCACCTACCAGAACAGCGCAGGAGTAGGCCTAATTGAAAGACTGAAGATTTGGAGAAACAGAAACCAAACTGAGACAGAGGACAACAACATTGAGAACAGTGGAAATACGGACAAATATACGGAGGACGAGTGCCCATGGCTGCACCTGGAAGAATTCTTCACCTACAGGGGGAGAAAACGAGACAGCGTGCAAATGCATCTTTTACATTTTTGGAGTAATTAGCTTGGCTAACAAAGCAGCTAACAACACTTTACACTCCAGTGTTATCATTAGCCTGGCATTCAGATTAGACAGAACTACAGTAGCTATGCGTGTGTGTGCTGCACAAATTATTAGGACAAACAATTTCGATATAATAGGTTAAATCAGCAGTCATTTTACCAAATGTACCACTCTTTCACATTATGCGATTAATTAAACAATCCTCTTTGGACTTAATGCATTTTGATGATGTGTTAAACATCCGGGGAAAAGAGGATGTTGTATGGTCACCCTAATCTAACATGCTAACGATATCCGACGCTATCACCCAGATGTGCTAGCTAGGGGAGAGACTGTATGATACTAGATGGTACAGCTGAGACATGCACAGTAAAAATATTGAGATTCCCTCCATTGTACCGAACTCGTATCGAACCGTGATGTCTGAACCGAGGTATGAACCGAACTGTGTACGTTCCACCCCTACTGCACAGCCTATACAGAGCACAAATTAACTTCCTTATTTGCTGCCTTTTTTATTATGAAAAACCATGGATGTATTAAGAAGATGGCGCCTTCGGCACGAAGCCCTGTTCATTCCAATGAAAGTTGCTCAAAAGCGCATGAAGCAAACATGGAGCTCCATACGGACATGCGCACTAGCAACAGTTTGTTTGTGTTGTCGTAGCAACCGGTAGCAACACTGCGCGTTCATCATGCCTAGTTTAATAACTCTGGATTCGGCTACTACTGAATGTTAATTCTTTTTTAAAACCTAACGTTTTAAACAAGGACCCTTTAAATGTTCGGGCTGGTAATTTGATGTACCCCAAAAAAAAGATCCGCTGCCATGTAGAAAATTCTTTCACCATGAAAGTCTATGGGAAAAAGTGTTTTTGGGGCACAGGGGGTGCAGTTCCACCATTGGCTGATAAGCCCACGGTTGCTTCAACTTCCGTCTCTAAGCCTACCCCATTGTGAGAAACTAAAAGAGTTGTTAATATTACAGGACTAAATATTAGGGATGCACCGAATATTCGGCCACCGAAAATCTTCGGCCGAAAATGGCCCAAAAGTGCATTTTTGGCCGAATTACTTTTATCACAGAAACAATACGGCCGAAAAGTTGTGATGACACAAACAGAAACCGCGAGCTGCACATGCTTGTCTGAGGCATAGATTGTATAATTGTGTGGCGGACTGCAAGAAAGAACCTGTCAGATGTCACATTCACTTATTGTTGGCTATAGGCCAAAAAAGATTGAAAACGTGTTCCCTGTCAAAATTGACATTTTTTATGTTTTGTATAGGTTACACCCTAAACTTCAATGTACAAAAAAACATGATTACTTGTGAAAAACTGTTAATTTCAGTGGCTTTTGGACATGTTAGCTAGCTAGATTTTCAAGCCTTGTCAAATCTAAAGCTTCATTACATTGTAACAACCGATCAGTGAAGTCAGCCTGTATTAAACTTAAAAATATCTTGCTAAAAGTTATTAATCTAGCCTTGTATTTTAAACTGATATTTACATTCACAGTTTGTGTGATCATGAACAAAAGGATTTCCATTTATGCTACATCAAAACACAGTCCAATTTTTAGAAGAGGGTTGAGCCCATGCTGCGAAGTGCTTGTCAGTTTTAGCTGGCAAGTAATGAAAATAGGCTATGATAAAAATATATAAACATCATTGCAGTAATGTCATGAAGGATTAGATTTTAAGCAGCAATGCATATCCTGTAAGTTGTATCCTTCTTTAATTGGAAGCGAGAGGCTCTGATTCCGAGAGTAGCAAGCAAGCCCCCTCACATTTTCACCTTCTTTGCAAATGCTGTTTGAACTTGAGGTTTTGTCAAGCAGGAATGAACAGATAAGAGTAGTAACAGCTCAATGTTTCCGCTATTCCCCCGCTGCTTTTACACGACTCTGCGCAGGCTTATATTTTGAAACATAGTGAAGACGTCGGCGAAAATCTTTCAGCGACACCAGAGGCATGGTGACATCAACGCTGGCAACACACATCCAAGGAGAGGCAGGGAGAGACGAAAGAGAAAGACAGCAAGAACGGTAGATTGAAGATTTATTGTTACCGGCAGGTAGAGGACTGCATTGGGATTGAGATCCACGGGACCAAACACAAATCTTGTGGGAGCGGGCGGTTTTAACTTTGCTGCTGGCGGGAGTGGGCGGTCAAAAAATGTATCGCGTGTCCCGGTATATAGCTAGCTAACAACAAGGATGGAGTCGTCAAATGAACATGCATTCGATTACATCACAGCAGATAGCATACATGGATTGAGGATTACCATAAATACGGCTATAGCATTCCCTAGTTATTTGTTGTGTTGTGCTTTAAATCAATATATCTCAACCTTTTGGACTCGCGACCCACCAGACTCATCACAAGTGCACGCGACCCCCATAAGCGACATGAATACAATAATGTTACCAGAAAATTAAGCTTACCTGTATTATGTTTCTATGAAAGAAGGCGTTACAGGACACTTAAACTCTTTGCAAGAGTTCCTCTTTGTCTTATTTTAAATTATATAATGGTAGAAGTATTACAAAATTATCCCAATATAAAGATCTCTTAAAATGTGTGTTTGTTGATCAGCTGTTCGCTGCAACAACAACAAAGGGACACGCGACACACCCTCGTCCAGTATGATTCCATTCCTCAATCTGCTTAGTATACAACAGTTTGCTAACACAGGACACGTGCCTGATTCTAAAAGTTGGTCGAACTAATCTGTCATAACCATTTCGCTATGGCTTTTCATTCAGTATGCATTACTTTTTACCGGCAATTAAGTTTCAGTTCTCTAGAGCCGACAACTTTGACAGACAGGACAAACAACCAATCAGGGGGATGTCTGGATAAGCACTGTTTTCTAACAGCGTTTTATTAAACTTATTTGAGGTAGGCTATCTACAGAATATCGACAGTTATTTTTTCATCTAGAATTAAAGTTTACATGTTGAGGGATAGCTACATTTCTTAAACACAATCAATTTCCACGCGGAATGAATAGCTAGTTAGTGTATTATGAACGTATAGCCCTAACATTTGTGTAAATTCTTCACTACAAGCTGTGACTGAACGTTTGCGGGACCGGGCGGGGGTGGATACACTCGTTGCGGACACACATTTAATAGAGCCCAGTGAATCATATTGCTAAACTTTACATAAATAAAATAAATGCCACCACTGTTGACCTACTATAATTATAGCTACAAACTAGCCTAAAATATTCCTGATTGCATTTTCAGATGAGTTTGTTAAAATATCTTTCAAGGAACATATTTTATCGAGGGGGGGTTCAGGGTTCAACATTAACAATGGCCCGGAGCCAGAATTAACAAATATAGTCATTTGCCCGTTCGGGCCAGTGCTTAATTTTGCCATTTAAATTATTAGTCTTGTATTAAAATGTTTGCCCGTAATATTTGTCCCTCTCCTGCTTTATTTTTAGCTTATCTCAAGTTAAGATCAATGTCTGTGATATGCAGTTCCTCCTCCCCCTGTGTTTGGCAATACCGGTGTCGTCTTTTTAACCAATCAAAATGTTGTATGCATTAGCGCAGGGCCCAAAAGAATGTGATCATTTAATCCAGTGTTTCTCAAACCCTTTTTCAATATTGTACCCCCTTTAAATTGTCATTTTACCCCCTAACCAGTGTCAAGTACCCCCTGACCAGCGCAAAACATTTTTGGTGGCAAAAAGTCTAGGCGATATAAAGATGTGCAATACAGCGCCGGTAGTGATAGATTCACTAAACAACAACCTTTTTTAAACAAAAACCTTTAAAACCAACAGATTAAAGCCACATTTCAAATGTTTAGAATCCATCACTTAAGTTGTTCATTATATAGTATAATTATTTTAGGAATTATGCATGACATATTTTTAAATGAGCTTTTTTGAGAAACACTGATTTAATCGAAAGGACAGTTTGTGTGTGTGGAGAATAAACGTAGGCCTATTGAGCACCGACACCGTTATTCATGTTCTGTGGACATTTGCCATAGGCTACAAGGTGATTTCGAAAAACAGTTTTTAATACTTTCCTTACGATCTTTTTAGGAATTAAACAAGGGCAAATAAACAAATCAGATTTGACTGCGTCTTTTTAAACCTTAGAGTAGCCAATCAGAGGCTTTCTTGTTATTAATCATCCCTGTCGTTGTCATTGATTACTGAAAAATTACTAATATGAGATTTAAATGTAGTATGCATAGAAGAATCTTAAATGCAGTCATTATATTTTCTACTTCTAAATACTTTGAATTCCATGAAAAGGTTGTTTAAATTATTGTGATATACTTATATATTATTCCACATAGTTTAAAGGCACCTGTAATATTAATTGTAGAAGTATAGTTGGTGAATGTAATCATCCTGTGCATGATCCGACTAAAGGCTTCTGTGTTGGGTGAACAGTGCGATAATAGTCGGCGGCTGTGGCGACATGTGGTTGGGTGAACCATGTGTGCAGCGCACCCCTTGTCATTTCACCAATTTGTACAAGGAGTTGCGAAGCTGCCGTCAAGGCAGAATTAGAGAATTAATTGGAAGGGAAGAAAATCTTTTAAAAAATCACAAAGAAAAAAGAGATGTCAAATTATCCTGACTGATAATATATTTTGTTCATATTATCCAAACCTAGAACACATACTGCAGTAAATGTTGTGCTTTACCAACTAATTGCGTCTGGGTTTACCCATTTTTTTGAAGTTCCTAAATAAAACCTAAGTAACCAGGTAGTGGTAGTTAATAACTAAGTAGTTAATTAATAATTTCATATTCTTTCTATTCATACCATAGATCACTGGTTACTAATGAATTCTCGCTATTGGTCATTTTGTTCTTAATCAGGAACTTCACAAAACGTGTGAACTCAGCCGCACCTAGTTTGGAATGCACAAAATTTACCTCTGTACATGTGTCTTAGGGCTGGGCAATATTGGAGACAGGAGAGAGTGGAGGGAGACAGGAGAGAGTGGAGGGAGACAGGAGAGAGTGGAGGGAGACAGGAGAGAGTGGAGGGAGACAGGAGAGAGTGGAGGGAGACAGGAGAGAGTGGAGGGAG
>JACXGM010027448.1:0-14480 GCA_016801145.1 Umbra pygmaea | reverse complement strand
GATCTTGGAAATCGCGAGGCAGACTAAACGTTAGTTGTCATGGCAACTGAATAAACAAAAATCTTGCCTGGTCAAAATCTATTCGTTAAGTGCAAGTCAGAAAGAAACTAAATGGAGAAGTAATGATGTTGTTATATTCATTTTTATGAAAATAAAAATGTAGCAAAAGCATTTATTAAACATGTGCGATCTACCAGCAATGTCTTTGCGATCGACTGGTAGATCGCGATCGACATATTGGGCACCCCTGTTCTACACCCATACAGTATATCCATCTGCATTTACGATTTGAATTAGGGTCTCAACATACTCTTGACAGAAAACACAACAGTATCCTAAAGGTTTATTTTTAAGATTCACATCAGCAGTTTGTTATGTTAGTCACTGTCCATCAGTGTTTGATAGGTGACTTTTTAAATGTATATTTGTAAATGTAATGGATCTCGCGGTAGCAGCCATCAGGTAAGTGTTATTTAAATATACTGCTACCGCAATCCCACGAGATCACGCACAGCGCACAACATCTATAGCCTAGCAGCCGAGAGTAGCAGCCTTTTCAATGCCTCGTTTTATAAGTGCAGAACCTAATTGTACTACTGTAAAAGTTTGGTAACATTCCGGTCATTATTAGTGGGGTTATTTCCGAGATACCAACTTGGTTCCATTAGCGCCTGCACTAAGCCATTCGTCTGATTGCGCTAACTTGACCAATGTTATAACAAGGGAAAAAAGCTTGGGGAGGGTGTTTGGCTCGAGGTCAAGGTGCAAATGACACTAGGTTTATATTACTCTGAACCATCACTTTAATCAATCAGAAAGCTATATAATCATTGTTGAATTATGGACTGTGTGCCCCCACTGATATTGTTTAGTTGCTCTGACAAATATTGCAAATATTCTTCTCCACCCTATGGGAAAATGTGTGAGAAGTACCAGCAAACTTCCTATAATACTACCACGTTTCCTCTACATCCCATGCCAAAACATAAAATGAGTAGAATTGTCGGAAATTAAGTCTATGCTCTAACAGACTGTGTATGTCTGGTTGTGGGTATAATGGCGCACAAGCACTTAGAGCCGCTTTATGATGAGTTTCAATTCGTTGCGGGCCCACCCTGAAAGTTGCCAATTGCCGGGCCTACACCTATACTGTCGTTGCTGTGTGAACTGCTAACTGGATGGTTTGCCCAGTGTTTCGGCTTCTGCTCTGAGTGAAGGTTGTGGACTGGATGGGGTCTGGCTCCCCAGGTTTCCAGGCTGCAGTAGCCTAGTATAGGGTTTGTTTTGAAGCCATTTGCCAAGCTAGGGCAGGGTTTTCTGTTCGTGAGATTGCTGCAAAATTGCTTCCTATTGGCTGCCCAAAGCTCTCTTTTGTCTCAGTGAGTCTGTCACCTTGACCATCAGACCCCCACACTGTAAAAAAATCAGTGAAAAACAGTAAAAAGTACTGGTAATTTGCTGCCAGTACTTTTTCTATTATTTTACGGACTTTTCGTTCAAGACAATAACAGAAAATACTTTGTGAACACAGTAAATGTCCGTTAACTCACAGATCTGATATTACTTTTAACGGACATCTACTGTGTTTATAAAGTATTTTCTGTTATTTTCTTGAAATAAATGTCCCTGAAATAATAGAAAAAGTACTGGTAGCAAATTACCAGTACTTACAATTTTTTCACTGATGTTTTTTACAGTGCAGGCGAAACCACACACAGGTTTTACATATCCACTTCTTTTCATTCCCATCTATCAATGTTCGTGTAATGATACAACTGAGACCCGAATGTTACGTACGCTCCGCGTAATCTTTATTTCGCTTATGATATATAAAGGCAATGAGCAGCAGAAACAATACACAAATCCAGAGCCAGGGTAATCAAAGAGCAGGCAGAAGGTCGGTACACTGGAAGACACTGGTGGAGGTACTTAAAACGTCAGGCTAGGATGGTCTTGAGGGAGGCAGGGAATCCATACATGGAAGGGCACTGGTAAAGGTACAAAACTCACAAAGCAAGATTGGTCAGGCAGGCGGAGATCGGCAATGACAGGCAGAGGTTCCAGAGGGCAAATCCAAAAGAGAGAAGAGTCAGGCAGAAATGGGTCGTAAACAGAATGAATCACTAATAGGAATATAATGCTTAGTATGCAGTCGAAACAAACAATACCTCACAAAGACATGGTGGTTTCAATCCTGCTTTTATAGTAGCTGACACAGGTGTCTAAAATTCTGGTGATTGCGAACGAGGTAGACTGCATTCATGGCCATTGGTACCTTGGGAGACATTGGTGTGTGAAGCAGCGGGACTGCAACTCGGCAGCATTACAGTTTGTTATTTAAAAAACCTTGCATTCAAACCTACAAATTCAAAAACAGCATTAATGTTTGGATCCAAGTTCTTTAGCAGTAATAAAACATAGGCTTTTCTAAACGTTAGGTTTGTAAAACATTTTTTTATGGTTCAACATCGTTTTTTACCATGTTCACTGTATTTAATGTACCTCAGATCGGTTTGGATGTGCTTCGCAGCATGGCAGAGAAAGGTAATAAAAAGTTAATAATCATTGTGTTGACATCAAACTAGTCGTCTGTTTCAAAATTCTACAGTAGGCTACATGTCAAAGTGTTTCTTCCAGGGTCGAATGCTCTTTCTCTCTACCCTTCAGATCCCCCACCTGGTACAGCCAGAAGAGGACTGGCCGCCCCCTTGAGTCTGGCCTCTCTCTAGGTTTTTTCCCAGGTCCCACCCACTAGGGAGTTTTTCCTAGCCACTGTGCATCACTTGTGATGCTTGCTTTTGGGGGTCTCGGGCCAGGTGTCTGTCAAAGCACTTTGTGACAACTGCTGTTGTAAAAAGGGCTTTATAAATATATTTGATTGATTGATTGATTCACCTTCTCACTTCCATTTTTCAGTGTTGTCTGCTTTTACAAAGTTCATCTTAGTCTAACTGTTTTCACCATTCCTCTCTTTTGGGTAAAAAAGGAAAGTCGTGTTCAATCAATGAATTGGAATGAAGTAAATTATTTCTTAAAACACATCATTCTACACTCGTAAAATGTTCTTCATCTTAACCTGTTTCTCACCATTTTTCTCTGTTGTTTCACAAAGCCATTGTTTTGTAGCTCAGATATTAAGCAGGGTCATAATTCATCACTTTCCTTGAAAGTTAAAAACAAAGCACAATAGGATTTCAAAGGGTTCCATCTAGCCAGCCAGGAAAGCCAAATGTACTACAGTAGCTATAGCTACTCTGGTCCGGATGGCATCTCTGGGCGTTTGTTGAAATCTTGCAGCAAAGAGCTGGCAGAGGGACAGTGCCCCATCTTCCAGAAGTCTCTGGACACTCACCATGTTCCGTCTATTTGGAAAAACTCCACTATTATTCCCCTACCTAAAAAAGCAAGCTGCAAAGAGAACAATGACTACCGTCCTGTAGCATTTACGTCACTAGTGATGAAGTGTTTGGAGAAGATTATCCTACATTTCTTGAAAACAGAGGTCAGTTGTCTTTTAGATCCCTTTCAGTTTGCATACAAGAGTAACAGGAGCACAGATGATGCCCGCATTGCTGTGACACATACTGTACTATTAACAGACATTTAGAGGATCGAACTCATATGCACGGCTCCTATTTCTTGAGATTAATGCGATTGAGATGATTACACAAAAATAGTTGGCAAATAACTATACATCTATGATCTATCTACAGTATCTCACAAAAGTGAGTACACCCCTCACATTTTTGTAAATATTTGAAATCTTTTCATGTGACAACACTTAAGAAATGACACTTTGCTACAAGTAGTTAGTGTACAGCTTGTATAACAGTGTAAATTTGATGTCCCCTCAAAATAACTCAACACACAGCAATTATGGTCTAAACCACTGGCAACAAAAGTGAGTACACCCCTAAGTGAAAAGTTATAATCATATATTTACAAAAATGTCCAAATGACAAAAAATAGGCAAGCGTAAGGATTTGAACAACTTTGACATGGGACAAATTGTGATGCCCATTTTGGACAATTTCAAGTGTACACAACAACTGATAAATTACTAAACAAACATCGTTATTGGTCGTGTTTTAAATTATGGATAACACAAACCAGAATACAAGCATTTACCATGTACAGTATTTCTGTTGCTCTCACCCTGACACGATAAATCCATTTGGATAAATCCAATTTTAAAGTAATTCCTTGAGCTCACATTAGAACAGGGAGGTAACTCGCCAACCACCACTCAGTCCATTTCCATGTACTAGCAAGAATAGGCAGTTTTTATAATTCATGTATTTCAAATAAGTATTTCAAATACAAAATTGTATTTTGTAATTTGTATTTGATAGGCTTGATTAAAATGGCTTAATATTTTTATTCAAAATACTTTGTTGTTTTGTATTTTTTTGTTTAAAAATACTATAAAATATATTGACAGAAGTCTACCGTACACAATGAAATCAAAGAAATGCTGCCTCTGATTGGTGCCTACTCAGTATCTGCCCAGACTTGTTGAGATCAGAACAGAAAACTGATCCACACCCAGGGAGAACAGGGTCGAGCTAGCGCGAGTGATACTTAAATATCAAAAGCAATTTGGCTTCCCAATTTGGGGGTTTTCTTTATGAAAGGACATTTGTTTCAAGCTCATTCATCTACACAAAGCCATATAACCCATTCATGTACACCTCACGCTAGCTCGACCCTGCTCTCCTTGAGTGAGAGAGCTGCATGATGATCGAGACAGTCACATATATTAATGTAAATATAAATAAGCCAGCTGATTGGTGGGATCTCCGGCTGATTGAGAAGTGGAACCCCGCCCACTCGTCAGTGGCTGACTGGAACTCTACAAAAGGCCCAGTCTTGGAGTAGCTCTCTCTTTCTCTCTGCTGCTTTTGCCGGTTGGTTGGTACCCTGGATAAGATCAGAAAATTTGACATCATGTCACGTTTCCTTCCCATACTGGGGTAAATAGACTCTGAGACAGGCGCAAAGGAATTAAATGAAGATATCTCATTTATTTCTCAAAAAGACCTTGTTAAAGCAAAAATGCCTCGTGGGGCAAAACCGAATTAACACCGCGTACAAGTGGAACAACACAGGCAACGTAACAGGGTAAACGAACGACAGGGGTTGGAATGAAACACATGGGCTATATACACAAAACAGAGGAGCTTAATAAAATACACCTGGGTAGTAATTAACACAGAGGGAACCATGGATGACATCATCTAAACAAAACCCTGCAAGATATAGAAGGGACACCAGGGGGGGACCAAACACAACAAACGTATAGGGCAGAATACTAAATAATACCACACAGGGCAGTAACTAAACATAAAGGTCCGTCCACAGCCCACACTGGGCTGCATGTGACACATCAGTACATTCAGAGTGTTTGTGATATTGATAGAATTTAATTGTGTGTTGCAAATTGTACTGTTTGTGTGAAGCAGCAGGAGGGATCAACATTTTGTATTTTTTATTACACTATTTATTGTTATAATTTGGACTAACTACCTTTTTACGTTTTGTTCCAGAAGGAAGGGTAAAGCTATTGTGCTTAAGGCAAGAGGCCCATGGGCATACATCACTCATAGTGTTTTTCTGTCTAAATACACTAGGTAGGATCTGGGCGGCCTACCCCCTGTATTTTGGTTAGAGCGCCAATACTATGGTGTAATTATGTTAGCTTCTGTTTGTGACCAGTAATGTAGGTCAGAGGTTTGATTTATCTTTACTTTCTTTGCATTGGTCCTTTCCAGCCACTTTTCCCTAAATGTTTTGGATAATAAACATCCTTGTGTTTTTAAACAGTACTCTGGACTCTGTCTCGTTCTCTTGCATCACAACTCCAAAACCTTGTACTCCATTCCACGGGGGCTTACGCGTAGTGGGGTGTTGCGTTCTCTTCTCCGGAAGGTGTACATAACAACGGCATATACTAGCGTATACCCCCAACACTACTGATTGTGAAAACATGACTAAAAGGGTGTTTTCCTTAAGAAAAACATTCTTAAATGCTGCACCAAATCACTTCAAGCACAGAGATTCCTGTTTTACTAAATGGAGAGGCCTTTTTGTACTACACAACATATTTGTACCTGAATACTTGGCTTGTGAACGCAGCTCAGATTTTTCATTAGCACTGCAATCCAAGGAGGTACCACAAAGAATGCATAAAACTTGAAAAACAGCTTTAAAGCCCCCCTAAATTAAGAGCCTTCCCCTCTGCACTTGTAACAATCCCTCCAAAGGAATCGTACATGTCTGTGTTGCTCACCTGTATTGTGTTCAGTTTAGTTTCAACCCTGTGTGCATTGTTTATCTTGTGTTCCCACTCTGTTAACCAGCTGATCAGATAACATGTTTCCATAGTCTGTTCGGGACTACATGTAACCCTGGAGACGGGAAGTTTGAGCTGCTGTCTGTACCCTTTCTCTCTGTCTCCCCCTAAATGCCCGTCACCCTACCAGATGCTTCCTACTAGTCTGTCATTACTTAATAATAAAGTAATAATGTAAAATATTAAAAACATTGATGGCCAAAAAATTTAAAAAATGTATCACACAGGATTCCAATTGTAGTTCTGATAAAGCTTGGCAAAGTTTAGGCACTGCAACTTGTGGGTAAGTGCAATAGATTTTACAATATCGTGTGGCTGTTTGTTACATCCAGGCTATTCAGTAGGTCTTGTGCTTGATTTCAATAAAGTCTTTTTAAGTGTCAAATTTGTATTTCTCAAATATGGCTTGAAATAAACTACAGTATGTAAACATCATTTCAAATTGAATTACGAGTAACTTGAGCAACAGCTTTAAACGTGTGACCTTTGACGTGACCCTCAAAGTATTCCAAGGAGTTACGTAGCAGTTAAATGCTATCTATAAACAATTTATTTTTGCAATCTGTTGAAACAGTTTTGGTTTACCAATAGCTAATCTGCTTCTCTAAACAAGTTTGAAACAACTGATTGCTTCCAACTGGTATTTCTTAACATGGCATTATCTCTTCAGTGGAGAAATACATGGCTGTTTTTCCTGGTCTATATGTAACCAGATCTGCGTTGTGTCACTCAGTTTGATTCAGAGACCCCAGCAAGTGAAATTATATTCAGTTATGTGAAGAACTACAGTTTATACACTATCAGGTTTCCAAGTCCTTTTGTCATTAACAAGGTACTTAGAGTATTGCCCATTCAACATGTACATTGAAGCATACAATTTATTTACAATTACAAATTTACAATTTATTTTAAGGGAAACCAAGTAGAGGGACATCCTCTGGAGGAAATAGTACACATAGGTATTGTCCAACTATAACCTTTAGCCTGCTGTGGAATTGAACCGACAGTCCCTAACCTCTGAGCTAACTGGATCCTCATAAAGACAAGTGCCAAAGTAAATCAGTGAAGAGCATCAATTTGAAAAGGAAATCCTGTCCAATAACAAATGTCTATGAACATTGTCTTGACAAATGTTTGTCCATTGTGACATGATTATTTAGCATATGTACACAATGGAGCCTAATTAAGAATAACACAATGCCTCCACTTGCAATTTCCTCAACATCGTGTCTGTCCGTCTCTATGACAGTCTGTTACATATATGTTTACAGTATTGCTATATCAGTATTGCTTTTTAATGCCTTTTTTAAATAGAATTGAACACATTTGTCATTAGTCTCAACCAAGTCAATGGTATATAATGAAATAAATAACATCGTTTCTGCAAACCCTTTTTTTTTACATGCATTTTTTAAACCCAATCACACAAATAGCTCACAAAATAACCAGACATGTGCAACACCATGCTTCTTTATTCCTTTGTGTTCAGCATGATGACAGATTTTCTCTTTATTTATACAGATAATCAACTGAGACATGTCTCTTTATTCAGCTGAGACCTGTATTGCAAAAATAAAAACATATACTTAAATAGAAACATAAAATAGAAACATTAACAGAAACAATCACCCTTATCCATAAAAATATATTTTATCAGAAATTTAAAGTCTTCAAGGCACCAGTTCACTAAGCTTAAGATCATTCTGAATATCATTCTATTGGACTTCTAAAAGTAGTTTCTGAGATATAGAAAATATCATAAAATTTGTTTTCTTTACATTTAGTACAAATCTAAGATCCATAAGTGCATTTTGTAATATTTGGAAATCAAAAATAAGTGTGTAACAGCTTGTGCAGAAGAGGGACTTATAGCATATAATACTGTGTCCACATAAAAATGTGCTAAAATGTCTCACAGAGTTTTATATATTTAAAATGTCCTCTGTGGGATTAATAATAATTAACGAAGCTACTAAGTATTGCAATCACTGGGAAGTGAAAAGTTTGAGGATGGGACAGATTTAAGAGATGTGTAAATTGAGTGGTATGCTTGTACGTGATACATCATATCACACGCAGCACATCAGCTAGAATACAGTCAAAAATAGACAGCCCACTCATAGCTTTCCCTCAGGGGAAGCCCTCTAGAAACCGGATGCAGTTAGGATTGCCATCTTAAGTGCCAGTCCCATTTAGAAAATGTTTTGCTTGCTTTAATGCATGCCTCCACTATTTGCACAACACCCTTTTGAGTTTAGTCAGCCAAATATCACCAAGGAAGGCACTACAAACAAGTGCTTAGTGAATAAGGGTCGGTTTGAGATTAAACCTATCCCTAAACCCTACCCCCTCGCTAGGAGGCCTCTTTAGCCACCGGTTTAGCCACCGGTTGAAGACGAAACTCAGTAAGTGCCTTCAAAAAAGTGGCTAGTAATTTAGCAATGCATCAAGAGGCTGCATTTTTGGCAGACATACCACAAGTGGTATTGTCCTTACTGCAAGGGGTATTGACCTTGCACATTCATTGGAAATTCAATGTTGAAAGTCTTTGTTGAACTTTTTCCCTTAATTTGAGCTTTTTACTAACTTGTACTAATGTGGAATTGTTTAAAAAATGAAAATCTTAGAACTTTTGAATCCCAAAGTGTCATTAAAAAAATCACTGGACCATTGCTCAGTATTCCAAAGTCCTCTTTTCCGAAGAAATAACATTTTTGCATTTCATTTGGAAATCAAGGTCGCAGAGTCTGGAGGAAGAGTGGAGAGGCACAGAATCGAAGTTGCTTGAAGTGCAGAATGAAGATTCCACAGTCTGTGATGCTTTGGGGTGCCATGTCATCTGTGTTGGTCCACTGTGTTTAATCAAGTCCAGAGTCAATGTAGCCATCAACCAGGAGAATTTTGAGCACTTTATGCTTCCATCAGATGACAAAACGAATGGTAACTGCATAGCTGCAACTCTCATGCAGTGCGCGTGAGACACTCACATTTTATTGGTTTTACATGCTCACACGCCAATGTGAAACCATTCAAATGCATGTGTCTCACAGGCACTGCATGAGAGTTGGCAGCTATGTAACTGGTTTGCTGACCATGGTATTACTGTGCTTGATTGGCCAGCCAACTTGCCTGACCATCTGCAAAGATGGTTTCCAGACCCAACAATACAGATGAGCTGAAGGCCCCTATCAAAGCATCTTGGGCTTCCATAACACCTCAGCAGTGCCACAAGCTTATTGCCTCTATGCCACGCCACATTGATGCAGTTATTCATGCAAAAAGGAGTCCTGACTAAGTATTAAGTGCACATCTGATAGCATCAGATGGGCGTCAGATAGCTCAGTGGTTAAGGAGTCAGAATTGTTGTTAGAAGGTTTCCGGTGCGAATCCCAATTTTGCCAAATGTCATTGTTTCCTTGGGCAAGACACTTAACTCTAAATTATTCCAGGGGGATATCCCTGTACTTTGGATTAAAGCATCTGCTACATGATTAAATTGGACAAATGTAAAATGTAGATAGGAGCATCAACTAAGTCAGTGTACTGGTGAATGGATGGATCAAATAAGCCAATAAATATAATTTTATTTTTTAGATTTTTAAAATACAAAAATATTGTATTTAGGGCCAAAGCCAATGGTGAAGGCCCTATTGTTTTCCTAAAGATTATTATGATTTTGCTAGCTTTTGGGCACTTTTGGGGCCCTTAACGTGCTCATAAACTCTTGAAAATTTTCACACGGGTCAGAACCCATGGCCATCAGAGCTGGGCTGAAGCTGGTACCCGGGTGTGGCAGGGGGGCTCTACAGAGTCCCCTGGAACGGGGATTCAAACACTTGTCCATATATCAAACACGCTTGCATGTAATAATATGAAACGTGGTACACTTATAGATCTAATCGGGCCGAACAACTTTCGTGCTCTAAGTTTTACGTCAGCCCAACAGGAAGCCGGTTATTATGAGTCGTTTATGGGTCGTTTATGGGTCGTTGTAAACGCCTCCTCTGGAATTGAAAGTACTTCTCCTAGGGAATTCATCCATTTGCCCACAAAGTCGGTGTGCATGAAGACGAGACATTGAGGATGCTAAATTGCAAACAGATTTTTGATATCTCGAACGGTTTGGCCGTGGCGAGGAAAAAGATTCATGGCGAGAAAAGAAACATGAAATGTTATAACGTCTACATACATTAACCAATCTTGATGAAACATCAGAAGTGTGTTTGTGGTAAGAGGAAAATAAGATGGATGTAACTATTACGAGTCAAAGTTATAGCACCACCAACTGGCAGCAGGAAGTGTGTCACTTTCTAAATGCTTTTGGGAAAAGTGGGGTGTTTAGTTTTACCTACAGTAATGACACTCAGTATATAAATTTGTCTCATCGAGCCGGACAACTTTGTAATTTATAGTCATTAGCTCCGACCAACAGGAAGTCAGATATTTTGGTGAAAGTCAGGGCTGGTGTCTGTGTTTATGTATGTGGCTCCCTGTAAACTGTCCCAAAATCATACATAGGGTTATACTGCCCTCTTGTGTCCAAAATTAGACTACTAGAGTAGGCAAGAGGAGGTATTCGGCTCTTTTACCTCCAGGGCAGGACATCGTAATATCAATTCAATACACTTCTATTTTTTCATACCTTTTTCATCGTAGTTTCTGATTCGCCAAGACAAATATCATAAAATGCCCATTTACATTTACGGTCCTCTCGGAAAAAATAGTGTGAGTTGTCAATCACTGTGTGTGTTGTTTTTAAGGTAACATTATTTTGTCGGCTATAATGTATCAGGAGCATGATGAAGTATAACCGATAACATAATATATGCTTCCCAATACTATAGCATTATACATTTCTGTACATGACAAAATGAAAGCGCAAGTTAATATCACAGTCATCATAAATGTCCAAGGGTTGTCATTTTAAACAAAGACTGCGTTGCAGACGCAAAACAGGCAGCCGCATCTCGTTCGTCCAATGATTTGTTCCAAATGTCATCTTCAATTCTGCAAGTTGTTCGTACAATGACCTGATGGTAAAGCGAACATCAAATGTGTTTAGCATAAGAGAATTATAACCTCAAGTTATGGACAACGTTTTATTCTGTAATATTTCCGAAGCCAGAATTTCAAGGATGCTACGTCATCAAAGTCCGTCGAAGGACTGTTCCTATGTAAAGGATCCTCCGAATTTCAACCAAGGACTGAGTCCTTCATTCTGAGAATTTTCCATAGAGAGTAAAGGATGCATATGTGTATCCTTCGCGCTCCGAAATCACCCACAATTGTGCGCAAAGCGGACGTTAGTAGAGTCGGAGCAATTGCGAGGCACTATGCTTTCAAATATAAGTATGTTTAGTGTTTAACGTTACTGTACATTTGTTAAAACGGTAGTACATATAAGTAAAGATTAACGTTTAAATGCCTGTACAAATTGCTACTGTCTACTGTTGAATTGCAGCGCCTAAGGCTGACATTTTCACTGATGCAATGACGTCCACTTGCTAGCCTGTTCCATTTACGTGTTCTCCGAATGACCCTCGCCTAGCTTCTGAAGGACCTTAATAAATGATATTGTAGTCGTTTGAGTTCAAATTAGTTTCTTTAATGAATTTTAATGCCTGCATATATGGACAGATTTAGGCTACATTTGTAATGTAAAGTCTACAATTGTATTCAATACTTGTATTTAAAAAAGTATAAATAAATGTATTAAAAATGTTTTAAAAAACAATTAAACGAGATTGAAATCACATATAGGGGCCTCTGGTTTATTGTATTACACAGACAATATTTATTTTACATTTGTGATATATAAAAGTATTTGTTACTAATTTTATCAAAGGCAATGAGACAGGAAATAACCCAGCACATGAGTAAGACTTAACCCAGCAAGAGGGTTAAATTCACCCACTGGTTGGGTCAAACAAATGACCCAGAAATATGGGTTAAATGGTAAAACCCAGCACTTGGGTCAAACCAACCCAGCGCGTGTTCTGTCCAAAAGTGACCCAGCGGTGAGATTAAAATTGGGTTATTATTTAACCCAGGAGTTTTTAGAGTGTGCTATTACAACAGATTCATACATCAGGGAGGTATTGCACAAAACCAAGATAAGGGATTAAGCTGGGATATTCAAGTTATCCTGGATGAATTTAGCCTTCACTTGGTTGCACAAAAGCTGCTAGAATTAAACCTAGCCAAGTAACCATGGAGATTTATTATTTGCAGCTAGCCTGCTCCAGAGCAGGCTAACAACCAGGCTAAGATAAATCCTGAAGCCTTATGTGTTAAATCAGTTGTTTCTCTGATCCGACATAAACGTGTTTAACATTCAAACCACTGTATTCTGAATGTGTTCTGCTTAATTTTAAACATGCATTACTCGTCACTATTACTGTCACGAGTTTGATTTAAATCTAACCATTGCAGTTTAGATTTGAAGTGATTCATGATGTTGCAACGGTGATTTCAATGAAGTCAGTGATGAGGGCAATTTATTTAAATTTTTTATTGAACCAGATAAGGACATTGAGAACAGTGACTCATTTACATGAAGTCAAATTACAAAAAGTACTGCAGCTAGCTAGTTATTATTAGATGAATAGCTCACTGGAGAGTCATAAAGAGCTGGGGCCTCATGTATAAAAGATTGCGCAGCTTACATACCAAAAGATGGCGTACGGCCAAAACTGGAAAAGTACATACGCACAGAAAAATTCACATGTATAAAACCGGTCGTACGCCAGGTCCTGCGCATCTTTCCTTTATAAATCACAATCAACGTGAGATTGAACGCACGTGAACGAGCCACTGACCCCGCCTTGCCTCCTCCCATAAATGAATATGCAGATTTTTTGATGCAGATGAATATGCGTTTTTAGCCATTGCCTGAATTACAATGGCTAAAAACGCAAAAAATTTAATTTTCACAGACTGTGAGATCGAGGTTCCAACAAAAGAGGTGAAGGCGAGGAAACGTGGCCTGTCATCAGGAGAAAAAAGTCGGCGGAGTGGAAAACTGTCACTAGGTTCATAACACATCATAATCAGGCAGCGCCAACGGCCTTTCAGCTGCCGTATGGTCCGCTCAACCACTGACCGAGCCCCCTATATGTAAATCATTGTAACGCTGCTCTTGCTCATTTTGGGGGTTTGTGAGCGGAGTGAGGAGCCAAGTTTGCAACGGGTAACCACGGTCAGCTACGGGTATACATTAACCACATACTCAGATGCAAATACAAGATCATTGCCTTATTTTACCAGATAGCCTAATGATCATAAATGACATTTATTACCAATAAGCCAGCCATCCTGCACAGCCCCTGCTTGGAACAACATTTGTCAAACACATTTGCGCATCACAGATCACTTGCACATTAATAGAGTGGAAGTGTTTTCTGTTCACATAAGCAAATTCATTATGGTGCCCATACAGCAATGTGAGTGCAGTCGATGGCTCTGATTACATTTGGAAATGGGCTCATTGCTGCGAATTGCAGTTTAATGTTGGCCTGCTTACCAACAGTGAAGGGAAATTTTATGTACCTGGGTGACATACGGATGAGACCGTTCCATATAGCTGCCATGGCGCGGCTCAGAGATGGTTGGGAAATGCCTGACCGGTAAGCCAGCTCTCTCTGAAAAGCGCAGGTTGCGAGGAAGCCCAGTGTGGTGAGAACTTGCAAAGCGACCGGTAACGCGTGGTTCCTTGCTGTCTCACGTTCTAAAGCCGGCTGAAGCTCAGCACAGAGTTCCAACAGGATAACCCTTGGCAACCTGAATCGACTCATAAGCCAGTCATCATCGCGGGCCAGCAAATCAGTTTGGTCTCTGAATACACGCTCGCTCCGGATTCACCTATTTGCAATGCCAGCAGCCATTGCGCATCAAATATAGCAGCATGATTTACGCATCATTTTATAGGCTACACCTAATTTCCCACACCTTGTTCACTTATTTACACATAATCCACAGAATCAATTGAGCATCAACAGTGAGTGATTTTGCACAACTGTTACTGGAGGTGGATCCAGGCGTCATGCCTCCTGCGCGTTATGGATGAGCCAAAGTCAGGCTCACCGAGACAATTGTATTTTCCTATGCCAATCTTGTAGCTACACAGCGA
>JACXGM010027447.1:0-14481 GCA_016801145.1 Umbra pygmaea | reverse complement strand
TGGTTTAATGACTGTATGTAGGAGGCAGTCACAACTGTAGGAGCCATCCATTTTACTGAGGTAGATGGTTTAATACTGACCACTTATTGTAAAAACAAGTTAACTTTTCCACCCGGGCAGAACTACACAGAATAGAGCTAAAATATGTAAGAAAAATAACATTATTTAGATTTAAAACATAACTTAGAACCTCAAAGCACATATGACACCGATGAATACTCACTGTTGTTGTTGTCTTCTTCTTCTAATGTGACAGTAATCTCTCCTTCTTGATACAATCCAAATATGTCTTCCTCTTCTTTAACTATTATATTAAATCCCTCCTCTTTCACTCCAGAAACACACTGAGAACACTGATATGTTTTCTTATGTCTTTCCAAGCTTCCTAATTCAGTAAAATTCTTTCCACACTGGGAGCAATGGTGTTGACTTGCTGGTCTCTCTCCTGTCAAAGAAAAACAAATTATTTAGTTTATTTTCCCTTGTACTAAACAGAGAGATCAATGTCATATACAGTATCTACTTTTTGTCTTTGATCTTTTCATACAATATAAATTAAATAAATGACCCAGATTAAAGCTTCCACATAAATTTTGTGAGATCCAGACTACATAACCTTAACAAAAAAAGTCTAATTTAAAAGTAGAAAAAACATTTAAAGGTGCTATTTGTAAGATTTCTTTATCAGTGAACTGCTTACAAAGAAGTACAAACTGTAGTTTATATTGAAAAATATGAAAATGCAATTTATATAGTGTAGGGATAATAATTGTCTAGACTACGCAGAAGGTCACGGTTAAGAATTTAAATGTAAAAGCAAAAAAAGAAGCAAATGTGTTGATACTCCTGTACAATAGCTACTTAATTGGAATGGAAATGTATTTATTTGAAACAGGGACAATGCACAAATAGACATTCAACTTGTAGTACAAGAGAATATGTCTTGGGCCAGGTTATAGCAGCAATGCTGATTTCCACCTGTAGTCCCTGGGCAGGTATAATAATCATAAAACTAACAATATTAAAAGGACATTTTAACAGGACTATAAATGATGTGGTGACCATTCCTAATAATTAGCAAATGATTAGGAACAGTGGACAGAGAATACACCCGACACCTGCTATGAACATATGCTTGTTTTTTTTTCTAATAAGATATTAGTTATTACTGCATCATTTAATTTTTTTTTTAATTTTTAATTTAACCTTTATTTAACCAGGTAAGTTGACTAAGAACAATTTCTTATTTACAGCAACGACCTGGGAGCAATTAGGGTGAAGTGTCTTGCCCAAGGACACAATAACATTTGGCTCAGTCGGGAATCGAACTGGCAACCTTCTGACTACGTGTCTGACTCCCTACCCACTGAGCCATCTGCGCCCCTCTGCATCAACATTGACTATGTATTCTTAAAAAGCTTTTGGTAACATTATTTAATATCCATTACAAAAAGTAGTATGTCTTGTAGATTTTGAACAGTATTATTACTCTGACATGATCCCTTCATTGTTTTGGGCGAGCGCATCCGCTGTCAATCTTTAATTATTCCCTGCTAGGTCACATCATCAAAACAGACGCCATGTTTAGATGCCCAGTCATCAAACATGTCGGATGTTTTGAGTTGTCTCTATAAATGTCATACACTTGGAAATGGCCACAAATGAGATTAATTGCAATGTAATTAGCCATGTAAATATTTTACATGCTACCTAGAAAAATTGTGTGGCATAAATTGCACTGCGGCTGTACCATCAATTAGCCATGACTTTTACCGGCCATGAATGGAGGCTGTAGTATTGTGTTTGCTTACAATGTTGTCACTTGATAATGAGGATTTGATACATCTGTAAATGATTTTCCGAATATTTACAGACTACGGGTCTTCGTGTGTGTTTACCCTATAGAGCATAATATCTGATTATCAATTAGTCTGAAAAATATGAGCAGAAAATGACCTAAAAATGACTTATGATAGTGCTTTATAGCTTTGTAATAATGTGTATGTGTGTTACAGAGGACATGTTGTAATGGACACGTATCTGTAACAGAAGATATAATGATGATCCTGCCCACATGTATTATAGATTCATCTTTGTCTCTCTTGTAACAGTAAGTGAGGACATCATGTGTAAAGTCAGGGCTCAGTGGTAGAGGACATGGAGAATAAAAAGCTAAAAATGATCAGGTTAGATAAGTGAATGAAGGAGGACCTAAAAAAGTTTGAAATATCCAATACATTTTGTTCCACTTCACGATTGTGTCCCACTTGTTGTTGGTTCTTGACAAAAAATTACACTTTCATATCTTTGTTTTAAGCCTGAAATGTGGCAAAAGGTCAAAATGTTCAAGGGGGCCGAATACTTTCGCAAGGCACTGTAAATTAGTATGTTTTGAGTGAGTCCTTTGATAGTTTAGTTTGTTTACATTTATCATTTTATGGGGATTATCTAAACTTTGAGATATAAACGTTCTGTTAATATCAACGACATCATTTTGGTGTCAAATAAAGAGGAGTTTGTGCTCTTTAAAACACATGACATATGTCATTTTAAATAGTTGATCATTGTTTTTTGCTATGTCTGTTACTATAGGTTGTGTAAGAGAATATGATTTATTGTTTAAATTCTCGGTAATCTACAGCCCATCTACTGGGACATTAAGGCAACACTCACCCAAGTTACTCGGATCTATCGTCTGCACGTCTTCCTCTTCTTTAATAAGCACAGTAATCTCCTCAGCTTCCTCTTTGACTCCAAAAACGGCATCCTCTTCATTTAATGAATGGTCATCTGATATTATTCTAACATCATCATCTACATTTTTATAAATATCAGTCCTGTTTTCCTTCTCTTTTACTAAAGCTTTTTTCTCCATCAAGGCCTATTTTTCAAAGGGACGCAGAATTGTAGTGAGCTAATAATGTTAGCTTGCTAGTAAGTGGCTTTATCTTACCCAGCTAACTAAATAACATAGTAAATATGACACCAAATCGAGTGTCCAGCAAATTGTGTGTTGAAACACTTTGTTTATTACAATAAAAACTACTTAAGTGAGTCAAAATGTTGGTCTGAATTTGACCAGAAAGCTTCCGTGGATGTTGAAAACGTAGACATGTTCTGTCCTCACGTTACGTAACCGGAAGCATCGAGAGAGCTGGCCATAGATATAAATAACTAGATTGGGTGATTTCATAAATACATCAGAATGGAGAAATACGTCGTTTAGGTCCCAATCTTACCTGGGACCTAAACAATTGGAATGAATGGCAGAAGTAGTATTAACGTCTTACTTTTGTACTTTTTAAATATTACATAAATATCCACTGCTATGCATAGATATATAGTATGGAAGCCCATTTCCGCCAGTAAAATAAAAAATATATCTACAGAAGGAAAATATTTATTTTTCAAGAGCAATTAATGTCTCATAATTATGACTTAGTATCTCATAATTATGACTTAGTATCTCATAACTATGAGAAAGCTTATCATAGTTATGACTTAACATCTCATAACTATGAGTGAGCATCTCATAATAATGAGAGAGTATCTCATAATTATGACTTAGTATCTCATAATTATGAGATAGTATGTCATCATTTTGAGATACTAATTGCTCTTGAAAAATAAACATTTTCCTTCTGTAGATATATTTTTTATTTTACTGGCGGAAATGGGCTTCCATAATATGGTATATAGTATATAATCACTATACTTTTAAAAACATTAACAAAAAACAAAACAATTTAAAATCGCTTTTAGTTCATCAATACTGAATCAACAGTACGAAATGTATACATGGGAGCCATTTTAAGAATGAGGTTAAGAATATTAACTTAAATAACGTGCAAATAAAAATATATTTCTTTGACATAGACATATCTATTACATGGACATATGAGATGTGGATTTTGTGTTGCCATTTTATTACCACTGTTGAACTATGCATCTATTTTTCTTGATGTGCCCTGTTAGTTGGATGATTATTGATATTCTCCTTTCACCTCATGCTAACTTTGTTTTCTGCTGACTAGTTATTTATTGTTTGTCTCACCATTCTCAATAAAATCCTACACCCTGTTTTGTGTAAAATCTCCATATGTTTCTAAGATAATGTAACAAATCAAGGCAGAATGTTTTGCACTTGGTCTTTTTTTCTTAAAGTACATTATTACATTCAGTAGGTGTTGGTGACATTTGCAACAAGATATTATTAAAACTTTTCTAGCTTTTTTGCTGTCTAGTGTGGTCAAGCTCATTACATTATATTCTGTAGAAAAGCAGGACATCAGTGTTATATACAATGGGAGGAAAAAGAATTTGATTCACTGCCAATTTTGGAGGTTTTCCTACTTACAAAGCATGAAGAGGTCTGTAATTTTTATCATAGGTACACTTCAACTGTAAGAGACGGAATCCAAAACAAAAATCCAGAAAATCACATTGTATGATTTTTAAATAATGAATTTGCATTTTATTGCATGACATATGTATTTGATGAATCAGAAAAAGCAGAACTCAATATTTGGTACAGAAACCTTTGTTTGCAATTACAGAGATTATATGTGTCCTGTAGTTCTTGACCAGGTTTGCACACACTGCAGCAGGGATTTTTTGCCCACTCCTCCATACATACCTTCTCCAGATCCTTTAGGTTTTGGGGCTGTTGCTGGACAATACAGACTTTCAGTTCCTTCCAAAGATTTTCTATTGGGTTCAGGTCTGGAGACTGGCTAGGCCACTCCAGGACCTTAAGGTGCATCTTACAGAGCCACTCCTTAGTTGCCCTGGCTGTGTGTTTTGGCTCGTTGTCATGCTGAAAGACCCAGCCACGACCCATCTTCAATGCTCTTACTGAGGGAAGGAGGTTGTTGGCCAAGATCTTGTGATACATGACCCCATCCATCCTCCCCTCAATACAGTGCAGTCATCCTGTCCCCTTTTTCCTGTGGAAAAGCATCCCAGAAGAATGATGTTTCCACCTACATGCTTCATGGTTGGGATGGTGTTCTTGGGGTTGTACTCATCCTTCTTCTTCCTCCAAACACGGCGAGTGGAGTTTAAACCATAAAGCTCTACTTTTGTCTCATCAGACCACATGACCTTCTCTCATTCCTCCTCTGGATCATTCAGATGGTCATTGAAACACTTCAGATGGGCCTGGACATGCGCCTGCTTGAGCAGGGGGACCTTGCGCATACTGCAGGATTTAATTCCATGACGGCGTAGTGTGTTACTAATGGTTTTCATTGAGACTGTGGTCCCAGCTCTCTTCAGGTCATTGACCAGGTTCTGCCGTGTAGTTCTGGGCTGATCCCTCACCTTCCTCATGATCATTAATGCTCCACGAGGTGAGATCTTGCATGGAGCCCCAGACCGAGGGAGATTGACCGTCATCTTGAACTTCTTCCATTTTCTAATAATTTCGCCAACAGTTGTTGCCTTCTCACCAAGCTGCTTGCCTATTGTCCTGTAGCCCATCCCAGCATGGTGCAGGTCAACAATTTTATCCCTGATGTCCTTACACAGCTCTCTGGTCTTGGCCATTGTGGAGAGGTTAGAGTCTGTTTGATTGAGCATGTGGACAGTAGTCTTCTACACAGGTAATGAGTGCAAATAGGTGCAGTTAATACAGGTAATGAGTGGAGGACAGGAGGGCTTCTTAAAGAAAAACTAACAGGTCTCTGAGAGCTGGAATTAGTACTGGTTGGTAGGTGATCAAATACTTATGTCATGCAATAAAATGCAAATTAATTATTTAAAAATCATACCTTGTGATTTTCTGATTGAGGAACTTGACAATAGGATGCTGTGGATCTACGATGACAGGATAAAGAACATCCAGAGGCAGAAAGTCTGCTTGGCGAAGTCAGCCACCAACCCGGGTATGACCTAGCATTCGATCGTACTCCAGAGACAATTAATGATTTTGCTGTTCCTTGTTACTGGCTTGCAGAAGATGTGAATGTCGGTTTTCCTTGAAGATTTATCCATGTTTGTAGGGACATAACAGCTAGGAATGGTGAACTCGAACAGGGTCGGTAGTTCATGTTCCCACTCCTTCCACCCGTCTAGTAGGACCACCGGTAAGAGAGGGTCATCCCATTGTCTCTCTTTCTTCGAGAGCTACTGTACCAAGATCTTTGCTCTTGTTGTGAAGGGTACTCTAAGATCTTGCTTCCGTCGGGAGATACTCCACAACAGTCGGGATATTACTAGCACATTGACAGATTTCAAATCATCCTGTTGCCATGTAGGACGTCTATGTAGACAATTGTCAACAGAGAATACCTATTCTACCAACTGTACCACGAGCACATTATTTTGATTCCTCACATTGTTATAACGATTACTAAAGTGTGTAATAGTTTTATATCTGTAGTAATTACTATATACAGTGGGTATAGAAAAGAATCACCCCCCTGTAAAATAATCACATTTTGTTTCTTTGCAGCCTGAAATGAAAACAGACACAGTTTTGGTTTCATTCAGCTGTATTTACACAGTGCATCTTATAACATGCAAGTAAAAGATATAACACCAACCATGTATCTTGTTGTTCAAACCTAAGGGTTCTGGATTGGTAGTTAGCTGACCTTACGGGCCATTTTGTGACATCTGAACCATCAGATAAGAGGGAGCAATGGTGGAAAGAGACAGAATCTATGGAGCCCACTGTTTGTAAGAGAAAGAAGGAATGTACATCTGTTAAGTTATAGGTGCAAACAATGAACAAAGAAGAGACCAAGGGTCAGGGGGTCACCCGGACAGGACATAGATCATTTGGGAATTCAGACTGGCTGATGTCTGCAGTTTAGCAAGGGCTAACTAGGAAGTTACAGAGAACAGGGATGTATACTTAAAGAATTAGCCAATTAGAAAGCTGTAGTAGATGATTCCATTTTGTAAATAAAAGGTTTTTACAGTTGCCATGTATTCAATGTCTATCTTACAAATTAAACAACTTCATTTTGAAATAGATTGCTCTCTCCTTCTCACATTCTTTGTATTCTTTACTTAATGAATTAGGCACAATACAAGTTCTGCCAACATGCCATTCATAGATGCCTGTCTCCATTCCATTCAAATCCCTTCACATGAAGCAAAAATATCCTCATACAGTAGGAGCCCTGTGCAGTGTGATGAGCAAGTTAATAAACACACTTTCTAGCAGTTATGACAGGAAGGGCAGGAGTTGCTATAATGGCAGTGATTGATCGAGTGCCTGTAAATTCAATTGCAGAAGTATAATTGGTGAGCGCAATCATCACGATTTTTCCATAGCATGTTTTTGTGATGGACTAGACAGGTTATACATATAAGTAGTGAACCAGGGGCTACATCGGTTCTTAGCTCGTGAGGACTGCAAGGAATGCATCACTGAAGAACAACCAGACCACAAATGAGGAGAAAAAGTCTATATACTTCCAGGAGTTTGTTTCACTGCGGCAGTTACAGACACAGGCAAAGAGGCAGTGATCACTAGGAATCTGGCAAAATAACTGTGGGTATTTAGATGTGTGTTAGGATTATATCAATGTGAGTGCCTTAATTTATAGATTTAAAGTTGTATCGGGTTTCATAATGATTTGTGCAAAAGAAGATGTAAGAATGGCCTCATGTCTGATACAGTATTTTAATAATACAATATTTTCATACAGTCACCTTAAGAGAATGTGAATGTCCAGTATGAACTCACATTACATCAGCTCAGCCTTGAGACGTCCTCTTGCTAATCTATGAGATAGGCTGTAGTATGAGGGAGCCCCTGTCTCTGTTATACACTATATCAACATAATTGTCGTATTCTGTTAAGGCACAATATTAAAGTGAAGTGAATACATATAATATCAACTCATAAAAATATTAGCATGTAAAATAAAATAATAAACTACATAAAATGTACAACACAGCACAATAATAATTAATCTGATATATCTATGTATTTTATTAACAGACTTTCACAAAAGTGATATAAGTAAAATAACAGATTCATATTTAGGTCATGTAGCATATGCTCTTATCCAACGTGACTTGCTAAGTCCCACATTTTCATACTTGTTCATCCAGGCCCTCTGTTGGAATTGAACCGTCAACCTTTACAAGTGCCATGCTCTATGAGCTGAGCTACATAAAGGCCTACTTTATAACAGAGACAGGTCTTAATGGTGCTGCCCTTTCAGGAACTGACTGGGAGGAAACAAGGACAGGAAGCCTTTACATTCATATGGAGTTGGATTCTGTTCCGTCTCTCTATCTAATTCATATACTTCTCTGTCTGTCTTCTTAGTGTCTCTCAATCCTCCTCCTTGATCACCACATTTAAAGTAAAGGAAGGTTCCACTATTAGATGTGTTCTCTGGTGTTTCTGTAGGGCGTCTGCCTCATGGAATGTCTTTCCACACTGGGAGCAGTTGTATGGCTTCTCTTCACTATGTACCCTCTCATGTCTCTCAATGGATGATTGCATGCTGAATATTTTCCCACATAAAGGTTTTCCACCTGTGTGAACTCTTTGATGACTCTTTAAATTACTTGAAGAACTGTAACACTTCCCACATTGAGGACAGGGGTAACTGTTATGACCAGGTAATCTTGTTGCACTTGTGTCATGTGTTATTTCCTTCTCATGTACCCTCTCGTGTCTCTTAAGGGATGTATTTGTGCTGAAGCTTTTCCCACATACCGAGCAGCGGAAAGGTTTTTCACCTGTGTGAACTCTTTGATGAATCTTTAAATTACTTGAGGAACTGTAACTCTTCCCACATTGAACACAGGTGTAACTCTTACGAGCAAGTAGTCCTGCTGTAATTGACTTAACTACACCACTATTACCCTCTTTCTCAATGTTTCCCTCTTCCTCAATAATTTCTCTCCCATGCTCATCTTTAACAATTATATTTAGACTACAAGCAGTTTTCTGTCTATTATGTATTTTTTGGTGAGATTTTAGATTTCGTTTCTGAGAGAAACGTTTCTCACATACAGAGCAGTGGAAAGGTTTTTCACCTGTGTGAACTCTTACATGACTCTTTAAATTACTCAAGGAACTGTAACTCTTCTCACATTTAGGACAGGGGTGACTTCCATTACCAAGTAATATTGATGAACTTGGATCAACTACACCACCACTGCCCTCTTTCTCAGTGTTTCTCTCATTCTCATTTATTTCCCTCCCAACCTCCTCCACCTTCTCATCTTTAACAATAATATTTAGAGTACAGGCAGGTTTCTGTCCAATGTGAATTTGACGATGAGCTTTTAAGTTTCTTTGCTGAGAGAACCGTTTCTCACATACAGAACATTGGTAAGGCTTTTCCTTGCTATGTGTTCTCTGATGTTTCAGTAATTCCTTTGTGAAACTGAACTTCTTTTCACAATGAGAGCAGTGAAATGGTTTTTCCTCTGCATGTATTTTCATATGTTCCTTAAAGCTTCTTGAATGACCGAAGCCGTATCCACAATGAGCGCAGAAGTATGGCTTCTCCCCACTATGTATTTTCTCATGTCTCTGAAGGGATAATTTCTTGCTGAAACTTTTTCCACATAAAGAACAGT
This sequence comes from Umbra pygmaea, assembly GCA_016801145.1. NCBI lineage: Eukaryota > Metazoa > Chordata > Actinopteri > Esociformes > Umbridae > Umbra > Umbra pygmaea. Next base: position 4,923 of record JACXGM010027447.1, on the reverse strand, counting down.
TGAAAGGCTTTTCACCTGTATGAACACTTTGATGACTCTTTAAGTTACTTGCGGAACTGTAACTCTTACCACACTGAGGGCAGGGATAGCTTTTACGAGCAAGTAGTCCTGATGTATTTGGATCAACTACACCACTATTGTCCTCTTTCTCAAATTTTCTCTCTTCCTTGTTTATTTCCCTCCCATCCTCCTCCTCATCTTTAACAATAATATTTGGATTACAAAGCGGTTTCTGGCCAATGTGAATTTGCTGATGAGTCTTAAGGTTTTTTTGCTGAGAGAAACGTTTCTCACATATAGAGCATTGGTAAGGCTTTTCTTTGCTATGCGTCCTCTGATGTTTCTGTAGGTCTCCTGCAAAGCGGAAATTATTTCCACACTGAGAACAGTGGTACGGTTTTTCCCCCGTATGTATTCTCGTATGTTCCTTAAGGCTTCTTGAATTACTAAAAAACTTGCCACATTGGGTGCAGAGGTAAGGCTTCTCACCACTGTGTACTCTCTCATGTCTACTTAGGGCCACTTTTCCACTAAAACATTTACCACATGTGGAGCAACAGAACGGTTTCTCTCCAGTGTGGACTCTTTGATGAATCTTTAAAGTCACTTCTCTTGTAAAACTTTTTTTACATTGAGAGCAGTGGAAAGGTTTTTCTCCTGTGTGAGTTATCTCATGAACCCTAAGAACACCTGCCCGACTGAAACTCTTTCCGCATTGGGTGCAGTGGTGAGGCTTCTCTCCAGTATGCACCCTCTCATGTACTCGTAGACTTTTTGCAAGAGTAAATGTCTTTCCACAATGGGTGCAGCAGTGAGGTTTCTCCCCCGTATGACCTCTTTCATGTTCTGTAAGACTTCCTGAATGATTAAAGCCCTTTCCACAATGAGTGCATTTGAAAGGCTTCTCCCCTGTATGTATTCGTAGATGTTGTGTTAGAGTTCCTGAATGAGTAAAGCGCTTTCCACATTGGGAGCATTTGTATGGCCTTTCCCCTGTATGTATTCTCTGATGACTTTTCAGACTTCCTAGTTGAGTGAATCCCTCTCCACACTGCGAGCATTTGTGAAGTTTCTCTCCACTGTGTGATTTCTGATTACTTTTTGGTTTTTCAACTGGGTAACAGGGAGATTTCTTCCTTCTTTTGAGTGTCTCTTTGTTCGATTTGAGGTGAGTTGAACAAACACGTTCACTGCAACAGGGTAGGGGTTTCTGTCTTCCTTGTTTACAGTTTCCTGATGCTGCAGAATTGGGCCCATTGACTGATCCTGGATTAAAGATTTCATCTGGAAAAATATAAACACATTAACGTTAACGGAGAGTAACATTTAAATTCACCCAATTCATATTCCCAAGTGCTTATATAATCATCTTCTCAAAATGTATTTAAACTTCTTTTGTCTTGCTCCCTGTATATCATGTGTTCTGGTTAAAATAATAAAATAAATGAAACAAAGTAGGATTCATATCGTTGATAAAAATACATTTTCATAGAAAAGAACCAGCATAAAGGATAAGATGTTAATATATATAAGAGTAATTTGTTAATAATTATTTTATTGTTTCAAGAGAAAGGAATGGCACAGAACTAATACTGTAGAACTTAATAGTGTAAAGTATTGTAAAGTAATTTCACACGTGGTTTAACATTGTTATAAAACATATCCTGCAAGTTTTGAACAATTGGACAAACATTTTATGATCTATAGCTTGATTTTTGTCATTCCACGTGTAGTTATTATACATTTAAAGCGCCACCAAGTGGTCAATTTGAGACTTGCAGGGCGTGGTTCAGTTATTTATGAGGACATGTCCTGAGAGATATGTCATGATTGGAGAATTAATATGCAATTCAATTTGTGTAATGCCACTCACCTATCCTGCGCTTGTAGCGCCCCCTAGTGGCGTATGTATATGAAACTGTCTGGGTATATCTGGGGCACTTATATGTTGCAGATAGGACAAGATGTTAATATAGCAAGAGTAATTTGTTAATAATTATTTTATTGTTTCAAGAGAAAGGAATGGCACAGAACTGATACTGTAGCACTTAATAGTGTAAAGTATTGTAAAGTAATTTCACACGTGGTTTAACATTGTTATAAAACATATCCTGCAAGTTTTGAACGATTGGACAAACATTTTATGACCTATAGCTTGATTTTTGTAATTCCACGTGTAGTTATTATACATTTAAAGCGCCCCCAAGTGGTCAATTTGAGACTTGCAGGGCATGGTAAAGTTACTTATGAGGACATGTCCTGAGAGATATGTCATGATTGGAGAATTAATATGCAATTAAATTTGTGTAATGCCACTCACCTATCTTGCGCTTGTAGCGCCCCCTAGTGGCGTATGTATATGAAACTGTCTGGGGCACTTATCTGAACATATCATGTCAGTTTCATGATGATTGGCCCTATGGTTGCTGATTTGTGTTCATTTATGTCCAGAGCCACACCCTTTTCGAAGTTCATTGGTCAATAACTTGAAAAGTAATTGAGATAGACATGTTTTGTTCAACTTTTAATAAGCTTGGTCCAATGATGTTTCACTGAAAATCTGGTGGCAATCGGAGCTAAGGTGTAGGAGGAGACGTCAAAAATGTGTTTTTCAAAAAATTCAAAATGGCAGAAATGTTTTCTATGCGGACCTTAATGGTCCTTGAGGCTTTTTTGTAGAGCATATTGAGCCACATCTGTGTGAGAAATTTTAAGTCAATCAGACTTATGGTGCGAGGGGCGTGGCTTTTTTAATTTATTATTTTGAAGCCTTAATTACAGCGCCACCATGTGGCCGGTTGGCTTCATATTTCTATGGAAGCACATTTACACCATTTCCAGTTATTCCCTCACGTTTCATGTTTCTAGCTCATTCCAGCTCACAGGAATTTCAGCCGGCGTGGCAGACAACAAATAATAATAATAAATATAGCCGCAAGCTGCGATTTGCGGGTTCAACCCTTTTTTCTCAATAGCGACTTCAAAGTAATTTCACACAAGGTTCAACATTGTAATAAAACATATCCTATCATTTTTATCATCTATAGTTTGATTTATGTCATTCCACATGTAGTTATTATACATTTAAAGCACCCCCTAGTGGTTAATTTGAATGAGACTTGCAGGGTGTGGTTCAGTTACTTATTAAGAGATTTGTCATGATTGGAGAATGAATATGCGATTAATAGTAACATATGTGTATTGCCACTCACCTACCTTGCGCTTATAGTGCCTTCTAGTGGTCAATGTATATGAAACTGTGTGGATATATCTGGGGAACTTATTTGAACATATCCTGTGAGTTTTGTGATTATTGGCCATATGGTTGCTCATTTGTGTTCATTAATGTCCAGAGCCACACCCCTTTCAAAGTTCATTGGTCAATAACTTGAAAGGTAATTGAGATATCAACATGGTTTATCATTAATAAGCTTGGTCCATTGATGATTCACTGAAATTTTGGTGACAATCGGAGCTACGGTGTAGGAGGAGATGTCAAAAATGTGTTTTTAAAAATATTCAAAATGGCGGAAAATGTTTGTCGGCGGATCTTAATGTTCCTTGAGGCTTTTTTGTAGAGCACACTGAGCTGCACCTGTGTGAGAAATTTCAAGTCAATCGGACTTACGGTGTGAGGGGCATGGCCTTTCAAAGTTTACATTTTGAAGCCTTAATTACAGCGCCATCATGTGGCCGATTGGGTTGATATTTCGATGGAAGCACAGGCACACCATTTCCAGTTATTCCCCCAGTTTCAGGTTTCTAGCTCATTCCAGCTCACGGGAATTTCAGCCAGCATGGCAGACAACAAATAAAAATAACTAACACACACAAAAACAGTAGGGTTCTACCACTTCGCGGTTGAACCCTAATTATTATTATTATTTCAACTTATATACCACTAAGGTACCCAAAGTGCTTTACACAGTCAGGGGAAAGCCCACCTCATCCACCACCAATGTGTAGCACCAACTTGGGTGATGCACGGCGGCCATTTTGCACCAGAACGCTCACCACACATCAGCTATTAGGTAGATGTGAGTAGTTATATATTATGAACACTCACCACACATCAGCTATTAGGTAGAGGTGAGTAGTTATATATTATGAACACTCACCACACATCAGCTATAAGAGGTAGAGGTGAGTAGTTATAAGTGTTGGGTAAAGCTACTTTTCAGTTACATTCCAGTTACATTCCAGTTACATGTTGAGTTCACAAGTTTTGGGAAGTCCCTAAGTAAGACAAAATGATCAGGTAAATGGAGTTCATATCTTAAAAGTAACCTATAACACAAATAGAAAGAGTAAAGAAAATATCAATCGTGGTCACCAGTAAGATATGAACTCCATTTACCTCATCATTTTGTCTTAATTAGGGACTTTCCATAACTTGTGAACTCAGCAAGTAACTGGAATGTAACTGTACAAGCTACTTTACCAAACACTGGTAGTTATATAAGAACACTCACCACACATCAGCTATTAGGTAGAGGTGAGTAGATATATATGAACACTCAGCACACATCAGCTATTAGGTGGAGAGGTGAGTAGTTATATTTGAACACTCACCACACATCAGCTATTAAGGTAGAGGTGAGTAGTTATATATGAACACTCACCACACATCAGCTATCAGGTGGAGAGGTGAGTAGTTATATATGAACACTCACCACACATCAGCTATCAGGTGGAGAGGTGAGTAGTTATATATGAACACTCAACACACATCAGCTATCAGGTGGAGAGGTGAGTAGTTATATATGAACACTCACCACACATCAGCTATCAGGTGGAGAGGTGAGTAGTTATATATGAACACTCACCACACATCAGCTATCAGGTGGAGAGGTGAGTAGTTATATATGAACACTCACCACACATCAGCTATCAGGTGGAGAGGTGAGTAGTTATATATGAACA
>JACXGM010027446.1:0-14481 GCA_016801145.1 Umbra pygmaea | reverse complement strand
AGTCAGCCTGTAATGAGCTGAAAGTTAAAACAGGCAGTCAGCCTGTAATGAGCTGAAAGTTAAAACACGCAGTCAGCCTGTAATGAGCTTAAAGTTAAAACACGCAGTCAGCCTGTAATGAAGTAAGTGTTAAAACAGGCAGTCAGCCTTAAACGTGCAATATGTAATTTTTGGCCACCAGGGGGCTCTCAATCAAAACAATAGCAAAAGATGTACTTGGATGACGTCGGGAAGATGCGTGGGATCATGGGTTTTGTTATAGTCGTCATTGACAACCTTCCAATCTAGCGTCTCCGGCAGAAAAAATGTTCACTGACAAAGTAATGTAATGTTAAAAATATTATAACTTTATTCATGTTTGGCGGCTCCCTGGAACTTAGAACAACTATATTATATGGCGTCATTGACGGGCGACAAAAAGAAACGTCCCGTGTCTTCAAATTAAATTACAAATTTATCTGGATTTGAAAGTTGGTGGAAACATTTAGGATAATGTAAGTACACAACTAAGAAATATATATAATATCTGTATAGTGATGTTTTCTTTCAATGCAAAGTATGTATTTTGTTATTGTTTTGATTGATATTACATATTGTACCTTTAAATGAACTTAGTGTTAAATTAAATTATCATTACAATTTTCAATCTTAAAAGCAGAGTTTCTAAATAGTAACAACCCTTCATGACCTCAGTACTGCATCTATAATTTGATAAACAATTTCTGTCATAGAATATAAATGATTTCTGATTTTGTTTTTGTTGATAAATGTATTAAATTCTTTCTGTTGCCCTCATACTAAAACTTTTTTGTTGTTTTATATTCCTTTAAAAATTAGATAAGACCACATTGGTGAATGTAAACATGTCATATTTTTCCCCCTGAATACGAAAAAGGAATAATCAAATATTAATTTAATGGACAGTTCCAACAGGATCAAGTTCGCTGACGACACTACAGTTGTAGACCTGATCACAAATGATGACAAATCAGCCTAAATAGAGGATGTAAATGCACTGGTGGTCTGGTGCCATGGAAACAACCTCTTCCTCAACATCAAGAAAACCAAAGAACTGATTATGAACTACAGAGTGAAGAAGACTGAACACCCGGCCATTTTCCTCAATGGTGACACTGTTGAGTGGGACTTTAAGTTCTAGGGAGTCCACCTCTCTGAGAGGCTGGAATGGTCACTGACAGGATGAATCACTGCCTGGTATGGTAACTCATAGATGGCTGACCGTACAGCTCTGCGGGGGGTCTGACGCTCAGCTGAACGTATTCAACGGATCCCCTCTGCCCTCCCTGGAAAACACCTACAACAGCAGGCGTCGCAGGAAAGCAAAGAAGATCACCACTGACGCTAGCCACCCGAGCCATGGCCTGGTCACTCAGGTCCACCACTCACCTCCAGTTCAGGAGAATTCTGTCAAAAACAACCGGACTGCAGAATAGCTTCTTCCCTTAGACCATCAGGCTGTTAAATGGCATGGAATACTAACATGGTTTTACATGCCATCATGGACATGGCACTTTTTTTTTGGACACATCGTGGACAATTCCACTCTCACGGTCAATAATATAATTGTCATGCTATCTCTAACCGCTTGACTACCTCGAGACTCTATGGAGTGTTACACTTGACATTATGCTTGTGATATTATTTACATGTACAGACTGTGTAGAGCATAGGAATCTTATTACACCTAACCTATATTGTATTATATCTTATTGTTTTTACATTTATTTGACCAATCAATGCTGAGCCTTGGCACAAGATTTCCACTGTACATAGAGTTACATCTGTGTCTCCTGTACATGACAAATAAACAAAACTTTAACCTAATTTATTTATGTTCTGGATGTCTAAACCATAAATTAAGAAAAAGAAATTACAGTTTTAAGTTGCTCTATATGTTACCTCGTATTCCAGCTCCTCCTGTCGGTCCACCTCATGGTGAGCCATGTCAAAGTAGTCATTGGGATCGTTAAGATTGTTGGGATAGTTGTACTCCTGGCTGAAGGGGATGCTGGTGACAAAAGAAACCAGTAGAAGTACTTCTAGAAGGCTTTATATAGCACCATGTCACACAAGTCAGCGCAGAGCAATTATTAGCACTGTAGGCTTCTTAACTGAATGCACTATATGAGGGTATCATGTAGCTAATGGTAGCATGTTGCTTGTAATGATAAATTATTATTTGTAGTATATGTTCTATCAATGTTTTTTGTTTCTTGTGTTGTAACTCATAATGGCTAAATTGAATTGATTAAATTAATTATTGTTGTTAGATTCAAATTGTAAACTTTGATTTTGCTTTGAAAAACTTTGGCAAAATAGTTGTTTCTGTTTATTCATGCCAATAAAGCATATTGAATTGAATTGATGAAACTGTAGATGAACTGCACTTACAACTCATTTGAACCATACAGGTCCATCAGATGAGGCAGTGGAGGAGAGGAGCCCCCGTGTGGATGGGTGTGGTGGGTGTGAGGCATGCGCAGGGGCAGAATGCTCTGGAAGCTGATGTCCGTCTGAGTGCAGTTGTCCACACAGTCTGGGATGGGTACCAGGCCCATGGTGCCTACATTACCCAGGGTGCCTACACTACCCAGGGTGATCCCTGGAACCAGAGCTCCACATTTTCTCCGGTGGCCTTTTCGCCCCACCTCCTGGAGCTGTAAAGGATCCTGGGATTTGGAGTTAGAAGCGTTTCTCTCCTGGGGTAGCTGGGACAGTCTCCTTCCTCTGACCTAAAGATTGATGAAGGTGTGGGGGAGGAGAGGAAGAAAACCATTCACCTCGTGTAGAAACATCCCCCTGCTTCTACTGTAAACACCAATACAGCTCGATGGAATAGTATAATGACATGGCTATAGCCTTAACTGGTATACTATAATGACGTGGATATAGCCTTACTGGTATACTATAATGACGCGGCTATAGCCTTACTGGTATACTATAATGATATGACTATAAACTGGTATACTATAATGACGTGGCTATAGTTTTACTGGTATACTATAATGACATGGCTATAGCCTTACTGGTATACTATAATGACGTGGCTATAGCCTTACTGGTATACTATAATGACGTGGCTATAGCCTTACTGGTATACTATAATGACATGGCTATAGCCTTACTGGTATACTATAATGACGTGGCTATAGCCTTACTGGTATACTATAATGAAATGAATATAATGATATGACTATAAACTGGTATACTATAATGACGTGGCTATAGCCTTACTGGTATACTATAATGACGTGGCTATAGCCTTACTGGTATACTATAATGAAATGAATATAATGATATGACTATATACTGGTATACTATAATGACGTGGCTATAGCCTTACTGGTATACTATAATGACGTGGCTATAGCCTTACTGGTATACTATAATGACATGGCTAGATCCTTATTGTTGTACTCTAATGATATGACTATAAACCTTCTGTTTTACCATAGTTACATTATGACTATAACCTTACTGGTACACTACTGTATACATATATGACTATAACATTACTGGTACACTACTGTATACATATATGACTATAACATTACTGGTACACTACTGTATACATATATGACTATAACCTTACTGGTACACTACTGTATACATATATGACTATAACATTACTGGTACACTACTGTATACATATATGACTATAACCTTACTGGTACACTACTGTATACATATATGACTATAACCTTACTGGTACACTACTGTATACATATATGGCTATAACATTATTGGTACACTACTGTATACATATATGACTATAACCTTACTGGTACACTACTGTATACATATATGACTATAACCTTACTGGTACACTACTGTATACATATATGACTATAACATTACTGGTACACTACTGTATACATATATGGCTATAACATTATTGGTACACTACTGTATACATATATGACTATAACCTTACTGGTACACTACTGTATACATATATGACTATAACATTACTGGTACACTACTGTATACATATATGGCTATAACATTATTGGTACACTTAAATGATATGGCTATACCTTTACTGTTATACTATAATGTTATGGCTGTACACTTAGTGGTATAATGATATGACATTATACTACAGTATAATTGTATGGTTATAACTTTACAAGAACATAATGATTATGAAAATACTGTTATAAAATAATGTTATGCCTATAACATTTTTGGTATAATATAATGATATGGCAATAATACCAGCTTACTGGTATAATACATTGATCTGGCTTTAGCTTTAGGCTTGTTTAAAAATAGGGCAAGCAAACAAGGTTGTATGTATGTCATTATAAACTAGGTGCTGATGATATTAAATATTATTATTATTATTATTAATACTATAATAAGTAAGCAATAAGGCATCTCAGCAGTTTGTGATATATTTGCAATATACAGCCAAGAGAGGACAATAGCTAAGGTTAATAAAAAACACTTAATTCACTCATTCACTACAATATGCTGCTACATGAATCATTGAAATTTGTATAAGAATGAAGAGCTTCCACCTTGATTCCATTTATGGGTCGCAGGCTTCCATTTACGTATCCTTTCTGTGGGGAAACAGAAAACATGTATGTCAACAACCATTTCTGAGTCAGCAGAACAGGAAACGGGGCAGAGCGACTTGAACAGGAAGGGGGCGGAGCCACTTGAACTGGAAGGGGTGAAGCCACTTGAACAAAAACGGGGCAGAGCGACTTAAACAGGACAGGGGGCAGAGCTACTTGAACAGGACAAGGGGAGGAGCCACTTGAACAGAACATGGGGCGGAGCCACTTGAACAGGGCAACTGGAACAGGAGTTGGGGTTTTAACTGCCAGCAAGAGCATAGGGCCGGGGGGTGATGCGGGAGACCAGTCCCCCCAATGTTAGAGGCAGGTAATATGGTTCCCAAAGAACAATTTGTTAAAATATAATATAATTGCCCCCCATTACATAACTCAATCCTACACTTCTGGTGCCCGGAACAAGAACGAGGACTGGGCAGGCTGGAGTTGCACCATGGAAGGCAGGACTGCAGCTCTGTAATGCTGTGTAGCAACCTGGAAGTGCAGGGGCCTGTAGCTGAGCTGGGTGAACAGGGGCCTGTAGCTGAGCTGGGTGAACAGGGGCCTATAGCTGAGCTGGGTGAACAGGGGCCTGTAGCTGAGCTGGGTGAACAGGGGCCTTGTAGCTAACAGCATAGCACCCTGTATCCCACTTCTGGATTGTAACCAACAGCATAGCACCCCGTATCCCACTTCTGGATTGTAGCTAACAGCATAGCACCCTGTATCCTGTAAGCATAGCTAGGAAAGTTAATCAGGGCTCTCAAGTGTCACGCATTGAGCTTGACAGTCACTCATTTCACTCTTTTGTCATGCACTCCCGCCACACATTGTATTTCTCACGCCAAAATGTTTTTGTATAATATATTTAATATGCCGCTCCGCTCTCACTATGGAACCGGCAGGAATTAAGCGCGTCTCCCCTGGATTGCAAGAGTGTATGGCTGCAGCCTGGAGCCTCCCGTGTCATGCCCTCTCGTTTCATGCCCTCCCGTCTGGTGCGGTGCCCGAGCTTCTACTTTTTAAAGCAAAAGCTCACGTCTGGTCCGCTATGACTTCTTCCTACTTTGGTGATTTTTAACTAAACAGTAACTGCAATCACACAAATGAATAAAATACTTTTAAAAAGTCAAAAAGTAAAAATCGTATTTTACATGGGTTTAACAGCAAGGTTTCAGAGTGGTTAAGGTTAGGGTAAGGGTTTGGGTAAGGCTTATGGTTAATATATGGTTAAACTATATTTATGGCAATACTTGTAAAATCGTATTTTACATGGGCTTAACAGCAAGGTTTCAGAGTGGTTAAGGTTAGAGTAAGGGTTTGGGTAAGGCTTATGGTTAATATATGGTTAAAATATGTTCATGGGTAAACTTGTTATTTTAACAATTTAAACGATTTTCAATTGATTCCAAAAAACAATCTCACAAATTTACATGTGATTTAATATGAATTTACATGTGAAAATAATTCTCAATTTCGTATTTTTGACCGTCTGAACTTTACGTTTGACACGCCTAGGCATGAGACGGAAGGGCATGAGATGGGAGGGCATGACACAGGAGGCTCCAGGCTGCAGCCATACCCGACTCCTGGATTGTCGAGCCTGCCACTTATCAACCAATAACAAAAAATAAATGGGCTAAACAATAGCCAATCAGGAAATAGCACTATTGTATCTGGGTAAGATTTAATGCAACAACTAATTAAAAAAATCATATCCTTTAAATGTTCACGTGATTCCCACTGGAAACGACTGGAGCTCCAAGCATCAGTTTGAGCACAGAGTAAGTCATGATCTCCAAATTCACAACTTGTTTGATACAAACAATGACAACTTGTTTGTATATGAACTCCCTTTACCTGATCAATTTGGTCTGTAAGGACTTCCCAAAACTTATGAACTCAGAGTTACTCAGAAAAGTACTTTTACTCAAGTAAATGTCCACCTCTACTAGCATGTACAAGATGATTGCGCTTGCTGTTCTAGAGTAGGGGTGGGCAAACTACGGCCCGCGGGCCAGATGCGGCCCACCGGGTCTGGCCCACTTTGATCTGGCCCACAGTCTACCAGCACTCTTGAGCGTCAAGCGCGATTATATTGCGATTATGTCACGAACCGTATATGCTAGCAACTAAAGCTTGGTACCATTGGAAAGACGAAAATCAGCCGTAAAGAATGAGTATAGGCTCATCCATGTGTGTTTATCAGAGCCGACAGCTATTGCGCCTCGAAGTCGGTCATGTTTTTTTGACTTTTGCCTTTTTTACTAAACACATTACAGACAGGAAGTAGGATGTGAAAATGACAAAATAGCAACTCTGAAATGATGTAGGACATCATCCTGCACAATACCAACATGGTACCAATATGGTTGGAAAGAGGGAGTTCCGCTGATAAAATATTGCCAATGCTGTCGCGTCTATAGGAAGGTAGAGACAAGCGCGAGGTACGGATATCCAATAGACTTTATTACGATACAAAATAATACTGCCTCGTGGGGCAAAGCAAGTTTACAGATAATAAACTCCAACAAGAAGAACGAGGAACATGTAGACGCCACAGGAAACATTGACTGACAAGAGACAAGGGGAGAACACCGTGGTTAAATACAAGGACAACTAATTACTAACAAAAAACATCTGTGACTAATAATCCATACAAAACCAATGGCAAGAACTAGACACAAGAGGGAGGCATAATCACACATATGAAGGGAGCACATAGACAAGACTTACAAACCCCAACCCATATGTGACAAATGCAAATAACGAGAAGAGGTTTGTCCATGTGGATTAATGACAAGCCGTAGATATCGCGTCTCAAAGTTGGGTACTTTTCACTGACTATATTTTGGTAAACTAAAAACATTACAGTCAAACAAGGTTTTACAAAACAAAATATTTATTTTCTGTAGGATACGCACCTAAATGTGTAGAGGGCGGGTTAATTTAATGAAATAACATTTCCTATTTTTCATGCATCGCTATAAAATGTGGCCCTTCATTTGGTTTCAAAAGCTCAATGTGGCCCTCAAGCAAAAATAATTGCCCACCCCTGTTCTAGAGCGTCGGGGGTCTTTGAAGGTCGATCACATGAATTTGATTGTGGGAAGCCAAAATCGTGATCATGATAAATTTATTAATTGTGCATTCCTACTGTCTTGAACCAATTTCGGAGGCTATCAAAGATGGCAGCCTTGTTTTTAGTTCTTCCAAATTTTAATGCTGATGCCGAGAGGGTATTTTCGATGGTTGGTTTGAAGTTCAAAACCTCAACACAAAACAGCCTCTGGACGGGACACTGTCCTCAATCATGCTTGAGCCGAACTGTTTCAAATGTGGAAATTCTTCTGCAAGTCTGAGCAATTATTAATAACAACAACCAAAACACTAATAATTATTATTAATGAAACACTTCCATTCCCGCAACCCATCCAAACCGCCCCCCCCTTTGACCCCCTGATGGGGGGATGTCACTCTTGCCTGTCTTCAAAACTTGAGAGCCCTGGTTAATGTTTTATCACCTCTGTAAAAAGTATCTAGGTATTATTTCTATTTGCTGAAACAGCCTTGTATAAATGATTGTCAATCGCTAGGCGGACATACTGCCTGCCAAGAGCTCAAAACCCTGAAGCTGGTTCTGTCAAGCAGCCGACCTGACGACAACACATGGAATCTAATTAGTTAATTATTAATGGACCTGCATGGCTTAGCTGCAGGTGTTTGGCTCCATCACCTACATGCTCATGAGGTTTTGTCTTGGCATCCCACAGCTAGCTAGATCTGAGGAACAACAACAACGTTGCAAAAACCGTTCCTATCAGACAGAAACACAGACAGACAGACAGACAAACAGACAGACAAGCAGACAGACAGGCAGACAGGCAGACAGGCAGACAGACAGGCAGAGAGACAGGCAGACAGGCAGACAGACAGACAGACAGACAGACAGGCAGGCAGGCAGACAGACAGACAGACAGACAGACAGACAGACAGACAGACAGACAGACAGACAGACAGACAGACAGACAGACAGACAGACAGACAGGTAGGCAGTTCCACAGTGTTCTGAGGCAACAACCTTGAAATCTGCCTTTACTAATGATGGCACTTCATACAAGTGTTCCTGTGTGAATATCTGTATTTTTTCTATGACCACCTCACATTCCTCCCTCTTTATCTCTATCCACCCCCTCTCTTCAATCTCTGCCCCCCCCCCCCCCATTGTCTTTTGTTTTCAAAAGCCTTATTGAAATGCATTACACAGCTTCAGTTTCCACTGTCTGTGAATTACACTGGTCAATAAACAGCAGCCCTCATCAGATTATTATGTGTGCAGCCTGGCTAAGTGTAACACATTTAGCGTCTGTGTCATGGGAAATGTACGCATTTCAAAAGCTTCACAGCGTTGACACAAAATGTTTCCTAAATCCCATGTTTGATGTATCCCAACGGGACACAAAGCAATTAAACTTTGTTGGGTAAATATTTACTTATTTAATTGTACTAGGTACATACCTCCAGCTCATTTACACACATGCCATGTAGCCATGTCAGTACAACTACTGCCCTGTTTAATCTTGCTCTATCTGTGGGAATTGCATTTGTGGAAGATTTTATAGCCAGAACTATTCCAACGAGATGAACTTCACCCAAACAGGTATGGCTCCAGCATCCTTTCTTCAAATATGTCACTTGCTCTGTCCTCCTGCAGAGCCTTTGATGCTTGACACTATGCACTATTGGAGACTGGTCGCACATGTATCAGGATCTACGTTCACAAAGTATTTTCATATTCCTCCTCATGTGTCTACTAGACTGTGTCAGACCTCCATGAGATGTATTCTCAGGTCCAATGTGGTAGATAACAGAACTCCTGTATTTATTGAAGAGACACATGTTTTTATGAACTGTAGAGGACTTGTATATTTACATTTATATATACGTAGTATATTACCCAACCAGGATTTTATTATTATGCATTAAGTTTCTATATTTATTTATTTATACAGGTAAGTTGACTTAGAACAAGCCTTCATTTGCAGCAACGACCTTTGTAGGTCAAACAAATTACAAAACAAATTAATAAACTAATTAAAATGCAATAAGAAAGCAATACAATCACACAAAACAAACACAGTCAGTAATAAAATGATCTTCAAGTAAACATTTAAAGTGCCCTATAGGCACCAGTTCCTCCAATTTAAAAGCACATTGTAATTCATTCCAAATGTGCGGGGCAAAAGAACTAAAAGCCGATCTACCCAGTTCAGTAGAGATCATAGGAAACTACGGTGATAGCCATACCTGAGCTTTGGTCTTGTAGCCAGTCCATCTAACAGTTAAAAGTTAATTAATGAAAGGTGGTAGTTTGTGCAAAAGAGCTTTGTAGACAAAAAGTCCAAAATGCTTTTTTTCTACAGGATTATAAACGCAGACAATTTACTTTCTGGTAAAGCATGCAATGAAGGGTACTAAAGATGTCTCCTGTGATAAAACAAATGGCACTATGATATAAAGCATTGAGAGGTTTTAGAAGGCAGAGGCATGCATGCATTGATGGTGTCCCCATAATTCTTCTCAAGCCAGTCCAGGTTTCTTTGTTTTATCTGAAACGTGGTTGTCATAGAACACAATATTTTTCGATATTGCTTTAAATGGTTATTGTCCCATTCAAGAGTGCTACTGCTCTGATTTTCTGTGGTGCTAAAATGAGGAGATAAGCATGAGGAGATTTAGTAAAATAAATGTGTTTAGTGATGAAAAACATTTATGAAAACAATACTGTCTTGAGGGGCAAAAGGACGATACTCTTTCCAACACAGGTAAGTGGACTGGTGAAAATGAACATTGAACCACAACTACATCAAACACAGTGTTTAAATAAGAATAGATTAGAAGGTGAATGTAGCTGGGATAGTTAGGAATTGACAACAGGTAAACTAAAACACATGACTAGAACTACAGGAAACCATACCAATAACAGTGCACACAGGGTAGAAACCAAACTAAGTTCACATATAGGGGAACAACTTTAACCATATGTCAAGTCTCCTTAAGGGAGACTGTTACAGGTATAATGTTTTTAGAGCTAATAGAATAAGTAGAGGTAGTTGGTATTGTGATATTTTTAAATCACCATTTTCTGCACTGATAAAAACTGTCTCCATTACAAATAAATTTGAGTTTTTAGCCTGAAGTCTTACATAAGGATATACTGTAATTGCACACTTACAATTGTTGTGGTAAATCATCTACTATCTGGAAAAAATATATATGCCTAGTTATTTAATGTAATTTTACCACACTTGTCAGTTATTATCCTAGGAGATGTACATTTTGATTGGGATTCTCAGGCCTCAGTCAGTATTAAAAAAGTATTAAAAAAGCATTTGATACTGTCGACCATGGCATCCTATTAGAGAAACTAAAAAGATATGGAATTAGAGGGGTAGCTCACTCTTGGATAAGTAATTACTTAGAGAAAAGGCAGCAATATGTCCAAATAGATTATTGCAAGTCTCAATTATTGGAGGTAACTTGTGGGGTTCCCCAAGGCTCAGTGTTGGGCCCATTACTTTTTCTGTTATATATTAATGATATTTGTGAGGTTTCCAAAGTATTAAAACTGATTTTATTTGCTGACGATACAAACCTATATTGTTCTGGGGGGAACCTAAAGGAACTTTTGGATACAATGGAAAAAGAAATGGTACTGATAAATAATTGGTTTGATTCTAATAAATTAACATTGAACTTAACTAAAACAAAATGTATTGTATTTGGTAATCGATTAACAAATACAACAAATAGTTTAACGATTAATGAAGTTGAAATAGAAAGGGTGGTGGCCATCAAATTTCTTGGAGTGATTATAGACAATAACTTAAATTGGAAGCCTCATATATCCTATATGAAGAACAAGATTTCAAAGTCAGTTGCAATATTACATAAAATCAAAGATTTTCTTAATGAAAAATCATGATATACTTTGTATTGTTCCCTTGTGCTTCCATACATTACTTATTGTGTGGAAGTATGGGGAAATACATATAAAACAAACACCAAACCAATCTTTGTGCTTCAAAAGAGAGCTATGCGAATAATAAAGAAAACCACCTACAGAGAGCCAACAGACTCCCTTTTTATTGACCTAAAGGCTTTAAAGTTTAAAGAATTAGTAGAACTAAAAACATAACAAATCATGTACAAAGCAAAAAATCACAACTTACCAGAAGGTATCCAAAGGTTGTTTACAGCAAGAGAATGTCAACATGACTTAAGGGGAACTTGTATATTCAAAAAGAACCAAGTTAGGACCAATGCAAAATATCATTGCATTTCAGTTAAAGGTGTAAACCTATGGAACAACTGTCATAAGGAATTAAAAATATGTGGGACACTTAGTAAGCTGAAAAAACTATTTAATAATAATGTACTGAAACTATAGGAATCCATTTAAAGAGTGATACATGAGCTAGCTGAGCTCGTTGCTATTTGGGTTGTGCAACTGTACTGAATACGTAATTCTAAAGTTTTTGTATTTTGTTTACTTTGTTTGTCTACAACAGATTGATGTATAGCACTAAATTGTAATTAATTTATTTTATTTTATAAAAATTATAGGAGTCAAAAAGGGTAGGCAATATAAGCGAGAGCTTCAGCCTACACCTGTTTCAGACCGCTGATAGGATTTGTAAATATACTGTTGGTGGTCAGCTCAATTGATGTTGATGCAAGTCTGTCTGTCTGTCTGTCTGAAATAAATTATATTCTAAATTCTAAATTCTAAAATTCTAAATAATATTCTAAGTATTACGGAAATATGTGCTGAAGTAAATCTCACACAATTAATCACCAAGGCAACAAGTCCTGATTTAAAGAATCTACAAAGTCCAACTTGAAAGAACATAATTCTGACAAATGCACCTGAAAAATACAAAGCCATGGAGTATTTCCATTAGGAGTCAGTGACCACTGCCCTATTGCATGTGCTTATGGATGTTAGAGTTTACAGGGTCAAGCCTTACGTTATTATATTATAGAAACTTCAGTGAACAAGTTTTCTTACAGGATCTTTACCATAGTAATCTTGGCCACATAACCACTATTCAGGAAGCTGAGCTGGCATTAGAGCAATCTAGTAATATTTTTAATGCCATTGCAGATAAGCCTGCTCCAAAAACTTGGTTTAGGGTGTGGAAAAGATCAAACCGGTGGTTCAATTCAGACATCTGATGCTATTCAAAGAACAAATCTGGCATGGGCTAAGTCTAGAGGAACACATTCTAGCTCTGACTGGCTGATTTACAGGAAGCTAGAAAACCTATCGCTAAACAATGAAGGCCAAATACAGGGAGAAGAGGAAAAACAGATATACCTACACAAATTGGAGACAGGGATCAGCTGAGCACAATTTTGTTTTGATGCATATTGCACATTTTCTGTTATCCAATGAAACTCATTTCACTATCGAAATATTATTGTGTCCTTCAGTTATGTAGAGTCAAAAAGAAGAAAAAGGAAAATACTTTAGAAAGGAATATCTACGACTAAAGCTTTGGACCAGTGGGTCTGAAGACATGAACTGACAGAAAATAATGATGATGGACAATAATAATAATAATAATAATAGTAATAATAAGCTTTATTTTATATAGTGCTTTAAAAGTAACATCTCAAAGCACTTTACATAAAAATAATAAAATTTAAACCTAAACCATGACAGTCCAGACAGTAAAAACTAAATAACCAATAAAATAACTATGGTGTCAAGTGATCACATGAAAGCTACCCTAAAAAAGTAAGTTTTAAGTGACAATTTGAAAACATCAAGGGATTCTGCATTCCTAATCTTAGAGGGCAGGGAATTCCACAATTTAGGAGCCAGAGTAGAAAAAGCCTGATCACACATGGTTTTTAGATGTGTTGTTTGGACAGTTAAAAGACCAGCTTCAGAAGAGCATAGAGCATGTGTATGAGCATTTGGGGTTAAAAGCACACACAAATATTGAGGGGCCAAATTATTCAATTGGGAGTATTCATTACAGAATACCTCGCCCAAACAATGGCTAGGAGGGAGCCGTTTTACAGTGGCTGGGTCCAGGAGGACCTGCCATGGGACCTATACGATGCTTCCTATGAAGCTTTTTGTGCAGAGCAAACTGCCATAGATGGCAACTATGTATTGCCTCGGAGAGTCTTTGAGACTCCCAGCCCCAGGTCCAAGATGGCTGCTCCCAGCCCCAGTTCCAAGATGGCTGCTCCCAGCCCCAGTTCCAAGATGGCTGCTCCCAGCCCCAGTTCCAAGATGGCTGCTCCCAGCCCCAGTTCCAAAATGGCTACCAGCCCCAGTTCCAAGATGGCCGATTTCAAGCTGGCCACCGGCCTCAGTTCCAAGATGGCTACCAGCCCCAGTTCCAAGATGGCCGATCCCAAGTTGGCCACCGGCCTCAGTTCCAAGATGGACTACCTCTTCACTGTGTTAAGGAAAGACCCAGAAGTGGATGGGGACTTTCGGGAGTGGATGATCCAAGGCGGCCAAGCAATCAGCGACCATCCAGACCTGGTTAGCCAGTTCTTTTCGGTCACTCAAAAAGGAGGCTGAGACATTCCTGTTGAAGCGGCTGCTCACCCGATCCCCTCATCTACTGACCTTTTTGAATGTCGCTGTGGCTCCTCAAGAACCTCTGTCTTCCTTCGGGGCCCCTCGATGTCCTGTCAGGACCCTGATAGCCCAGGTTCAGATGCCTATAGGTCGAGTGGGAAAGGTCTCCACCAAGCCCAGTCCACCAGAGGTCTCCACCAAGCCCAGTCCACCAGAGGTCTCCACCAAGCCCAGTCCACCAGAGGTCTCCACCAAGCCCAGTCCACCAGAGGTCTCCACCAAGCCCAG
>JACXGM010027445.1:0-14415 GCA_016801145.1 Umbra pygmaea | reverse complement strand
CTGACCAAGTGTCGAGGTGTCCATGAGCAAGACACCTAACCCCAGCTGCTCCCAACGAGCTGGCTGGCGCCTTGCATGGCTGACACCGCCGTCGGTGTATGAATGTGTGAATGAATGGGTGAGTGTGAGGCAATGTAAAGCGCTTTGGTGGCCATTGTTGGTCAGAAAAAGCGCTATATAAATGCAGTCCATTTACCATTACCATTTACCATCAAGCACCAGATATGCTGTTCTAAAAGAACCCAGTGTTAGGCCAGGCCTAGATTTTAAACTATACATTTTGTTTAGCTGTTCATATCTAATCTTGTGGAGCCCTTCATTATGCATTTACATAGAGAGATGACACATTATTTAACGTGTTTCAGAAGATTAAAAGAAAATATCAAATGTCTGTAGTTGTGAGTTACTATTACAACGAAGTCATCCACAAAAACATATTACACTTTCAGTCAGCTGAAAGCTTGGATGCAGCAGGTTTCACAAACATGATAATTGATTGCCTTGAAAAACATGGTTTGGACTACAGAAATAATCTTGTAGCGCAAGGATATGACGGTGCATCCGTCATGATTGGGAAGCATTCTGGTGTCTGCATTTGGCTGTTGCTGTGGCAGTTAACTTTTTTGCACTACTGCAGAAGCTTTAAAATTTCAAAGAATACAACATTCTTGGGCCTCTGTTTGCCTTTGCTCAGACCTTTGAGTCAGATTCAGAGGACCTCAAACATGGGGTTCATCAAACCAAGCGGCTTCTTGATAAAAGTGGCAGGGACAGACTGTCTACTGTCATTGAGTTCTTTGTGTTTTTAGAACTGTATTAAGAGGTCTTCCATAAAATGTTTTGACTTTGTAAGATTTCTGTTGTTACACCAGTCAGCAGTGCTTCTTACGAGAGAACTTTACTCTGCACTACCTAGTACACTGACATTCTAAATTGATAAATCACATTTTAAATTATACCTGCACTGTGTACTAGCTAGTACACTGATATTCTAAAATTATAAATCCAAAGGTTTTTTTATCACAGATTTAATTTGGTCTTATTTAGGCCTTATTTAGGCTAATTCCTTAGCTATTAGTTAAAATAATATACACTAAACAAAATTATAAACGCAACACTTTTGTTTTTGCCCCCATGTATCATGAGCTGAACTCAAAGATCTAAGACTTTTTCTTTGTACTCAAAAGGCCTATTTCTCTCAAATATTGTTTACAAATCTGTCTAAATCTGTGTTAGTGAGCACTTCTCCTTTGCTGAGATAATCCATCCACCTCACAGGCGTGGCATATCAAGATGTTAATTAGACAGCATATTTATTGCACAGGTGTGTCTTAGGCTGGCCACAATAAAAGGCCACTCTATAATGTGCAGTTTCATCACACAGCACAATGCCACAGATGTTGCAAGTTTTGAGGGAGCGTGCAATTGCGGGAATAAGCCGCCCTCAAAGGCTTTTTAGAGTATTTAACACTACATCCAACCAAATTCTCTGAAACACCTTTGGAGACGGTTTATAACAGAGAAATGAACATTCAATTCACATGCAAAACCTCTGATGAACATTACTGCAGTTGCACACTACCTCAACTTGCAACATCTGTGGCATTGTGCTCTGTGATGCACTGTGTGTGTACATGCCTGAAACTGAGCTGCAGTTCCAAAGTAGAGACACTGACTTTTGTTAGTACGTTAAAGGATTCTAGTGAAGTTATCTTTTTGGACCACAACATCTGCTACTTTGAAGAACTGTGGGTTAAGGTAAATATCACTTCTACCTGTAATCAGCAATCATAGGATTTATTAATTCTACTTAAATGCCAGGTTAGGTTCTGTCATGGTCTATGGACCCCCTGAAGTAGCCGTGGACACCCCTTTGCCACCCCATGTATAAAACTCTAGTTCCGCCACTGCTGTTCAGGCAGGGCTTACGGGAGGAGGTGCAAATCGAGCTGGCTTGCCGTGATGACGAGGCCACCTTGGACCAGCTCATTCATATGGCCATCAGGCTGGACGGGTTGTTGAGGGCCAGAAAGCGACCTGTTCTACGGCCGGACCCTATGACCACCAGAGGCACTAGAGAGGAACCCATGGAGATGGGTTCTACCCGTTTGACTCCCGAGGAGAGGCGCAGAAGGTTTCGTTTGGGGTTGTGCCTCTATTGTGGGGAGCATGGACACGTCCTCTCTGCATGTCCTACCCTGAGGACCTCACCACGTCAGTCCACGAGAACCTCCTCTGCTACTACAGGGGTAAGCCTGAGCATAAATGGTCTTTACTGATCTCCCGATGTGTTAACTATTGAGGCTGACCTGGTTGACTACCCTATTTCTAGTCCTCTGTCAGTATTGATTGATTCAGGGGCCGCAGGCAACTTTATGGATGAAAGCCTGGCAGCCACGTTGGATGTTCCCCTTGAGAGATTGGAGACTCCCCCCGTTCTGGCCATGGATGGTCGACCCGTTGGGAAGGGTGATATTACGCACCGGACTATACCTACGTCTTTAAGCATGAGGGATCATCATACAACTATGGTACCTTTTTTTGTTATCGCTTCTCCTACACACCCCTTAGTACTGGGTATGCCCTGGCTAGCTCTGCACGACCCTGTCATATTCTGGAGACGCAGAAGGGTGGAGAGATGGTCTCCGGATTGCACAGGGAGGTGTTTTCCTGTTACTGTGAACTCCACCACAATCGAAAGCCCTAATTCCCCTAAGGATCTCAGGGTCATTGTCCCACCGGAATACTGGGATCTAGAGGAGGTTTTTTCTAATGCCAAGGCCACTTGTCTTCCTCCTCACAGGGATGTGGATTGTGGGATTACATTGTATCAAGGTGCCACCTTACCCAAAAGTCACGTATACCCTCTTTCCTATACAGAGACAGCAGCTATGGAGAACTACATTCAGGAGGCTCTTGCTCATGGGCACATTCGCAGGTCGACGTCTCCTGTTTCGTCTAGCTTTTTCATCGTCAAGAAAAAGGACAGAGGCCTTCGACCTTGTATAGACTACCGGGCTCTCAACGACGTGACTGTCAAGTATAAGTATCCCCTGCCTATCATTCATACTGCTGTGGAACATATGCATGGTGCTAAATGGTTCACTAAACTCGATCTCCGCAGTGCTTACAACCTGGTACGAATCAAGCAGGGGGACGAGTGGAAGACCGCCTTCAGCACTACATCTGGCCACTATGAGTACCTGGCAATGCCTTATGGCTTAACTAATGCCCCTTCAGTATTTCAGGCGTTTGTTAACGATATCTTCAGAGACATGCTTGGCATTTCGGTTATGGTCTACATAGATGATATTCTCATTTACTCACCCAGCTATGAGGGACATGTTGCGCATGTCCGGGAGGTGCTTACCAGGTTACTTACCCACAGGTTATATGCCAAAGCTGAGAAATGTTTTTTCCACCAATCCTGTGTCTCCTTTCTGGGTTATCGCATTACGGATGTGGGCATAGAGATGGAGGTGGATAAGGTATCTGCCGTCAAGTCCTGGCCCGTCCCCACTACCATTAAACATCTCCAGGTTTTTTGGGGTTCGCTAATTTTTACAGGCAATTCATCCGCTCATTCAGCACTGTAGCCGCACCTCTCACTGCCTTGCTCAAGGGAGGGACCCACCGTCTCAGATGGACAGCGGAAGCCGAGCGGGCCTTTCTGGGTCTGAAGGAACGTTTCACCTCGGCCCCTATTCTTCGCCACCCGGATCCGAACCTGCCTTTCGTGGTGGAGGTGGACGCGTCCGAAGTGGGTCTTGGAGCGGTCCTCTCGCAGAGACAAGGTACGCCTCCTAAACTCTATCCCTGTGCTTTCTTCTCCAAGAAGCTTCTGCCAGCCGAGCGTAACTACGGCGTGGGGGACCGAGAGCTGCTCGCTGTGGTGGAGGTTCTGAAGACCTGGAGACACTGGCTCGAGGGGGCAAGGCATCCGTTCATTGTCTGGACTGATCATCGCAACCTACAGTATCTGAGGACGGCTAGAAGGCTCAACTCCAGGCAAGCCAGGTGGGCCATGTTTCTTACGAGGTTCGACTACACCCTCTCCTATCGACCGGGATCCAAGAATGGAAAGGCGGATGCGCTGTCGCGCATGCATGACGTCGAGGGAGAGAGCGCGGCGGAGACCACCGTTATTCCCTCTGAGCGCATTGTGGCACCCGTACTATGGGAGGTGGATGCTGAGATCAGGAGAGCCCTGGTAAGCGAACCTGTACCCTCCCAGTGCCCTCCGACCTTGTTGTTTGTTCCTTCCGATTTCAGGGACCGTATCCTGGTATGGGCTCACACGTCCCTGGCCTCAGGACATCCTGGGATCAACCGCACGCTGGGTCTCCTCAGGGAGAAGTACTGGTGGCCCGACATGGCGGTGGACGTTCTGAGGTATGTCTCATCCTGTGCTGTATGCGCACGGAGTACTCCATCACGGCAAATACCCTTGGGTAAGCTACACCCCCTCCCTACACCACAATGGCCTTGGTCTCACTTGTCGGCTGACTTCATCACTGACCTTCCCATCTCCAAGGGTAACACCGCCATCCTCGTGGTGGTTGATCGTTTTTCTAAAGCCTGTAAGTTGATTCCCCTTCCAGGATTGCCCAACGCCCTTACCACTGCCGAGACTCTGTTCAATCAGGTATTCAGGAATTATGGCATACCGGAGGACATCGTCACCGACCGCGGACCCCAGTTCACATCCCGGGTTTGGAGGTCCTTTATGGAACGCTTGGGTGTTTCCGTCAGTTTGACTTCGGGGTACAGGCCTCAGTCCAACGGGCAAGTAGAACGAGTCAATCAGGAGATTGGGAGGTTTTTACGAGCATATTGTAGTGACCGACAAGGGGACTGGGCAGACGTACTACCTTGGGCGGAGTACGCACAAAACTCTCTTCGTCATTCTGCTACTGACCTGACTCCTTTTCAGTGCGTCCTAGGCTACCAACCGGCTCTGGCTCCATGGCACCCTAGCACGTCCCAGATACCCGCGGTTGACGACTGGTTTCGCAGAGCGGAGAGGATATGGGCGGCAGCACACACGCGCCTACAGCGGGTCGTGAGGCGTTACAAGGACCAGGCCGACAGACACCGGAGGGAGGCGCCTCTGCTACAGCCGGGTGACAGAGTCTGGGTGTCCACACGAGACATGCCGTTGCAGTCCCAGTGTCGCAAGCTCTCTCCATGGTTCATTGGACCCTTTCCGATCCTTCGCAGGCTGAACGACGTTACGTACACTCTTCAGTTGCCTGCGTATATGAAATGCTCACCTTCCTTCCATGTTTCCCTCCTCAGACCGGCCGTCGGGGGTCCCCTTGACGCGGATGGCCGGGGCGGGGTTCCCCCCTCTCCCCTGCTGGTGGATGGGGAGGAGGCGTATACGGTCCGCAGCCTTCTGGATTCCAGGCGCAGAGGAGGGCGATTGCAGTACCTGGTGGACTGGGAGGGTTACGGTCCCGAGGAGAGGAGTTGGGTTCCCGGCCGTGACATCCTGGATCCCACCTTGGTCTGGGAGTTCCACGCCAGCCATCCGTCTCGTCCTGGTCCTGGTCCTCGGGGTCACACTCGCTCGCGGTCCTTTGCGGATTCTGGAGCCGCCTCTCAGGAGGGGGCTACTGTCAGGCCTAGATCGCCTGAGTATTAGAACTTTGATGTATTATTTTCACTGTGGTTGGGACAGGTTGTTTTTCCCTGTGATTTTCATTATGTCAGCGGGTGCCTTCTGGTTGGCAAGCCAGTCTTCTATATATATTAGAGAGCCTGACTCCCTATTCATTGTTTCGGAGCTCTAACCTTCTCTATGCTAAGTGTCCGCCTAGTTATCGACAGGTGCATTCTATTAGTGTCATTTACTATGTATATAAGCCCCGCTTGTTTGTACCACAGTGTCTTGTATTGTTTCATGTTACGACCAGTAAACCTTGTTTTCAGCACATACGTATCCCTCTATGTTCTTCTAGTGCTTTCGTGTATCTTATTAGATTTTACTCTGCTCTCTGCACCTGCCACCTGTACTGACCGTGACATGTTGTGACAATAACTTGTAATTGAAAGCACAGATTTCAATAAAAAAGGGGTTTATCCACAGAACAACAAGGACAATTGTTTGACCATAGATTGCTCTACAAAGTGTCAAGAGTAAACAGGGTGCAGATGTGCATTGATGAGCCCTGGGCGCCTAACACCTTGTCAGCAGTTTGTAGTTTGTCCCTCCTCAGACTGTTGGTAGGTACTCACCACTGCTGACCTGGAGCTCCCCCACAAGACTTGCCATTTCAGAGATGCTCTGACCCATGACTTGCAGCTGACGCTCTGAATTTAGCTAATATCAGGGTCACTGAAGCAACTAAGACACACACCCCTAGTCAAAGTTGCTCAGGTTTTTACTCTACTGTCCATTTCTACTGCATCCAACACTTTGACTATGAGAACCGATTTTTTGCTTACCATCTAATATACCAAGTTATAACTAATATACTTTGTTATATGCCCTTGTTAGGAGATAATTAATGTTATTCACTTTACCTGTCAGTGGTCATAATATTTTGGCTCCTCGATGTATATACAGTACAAATATGACTGCACTGCATGTTGAAAATTTGTGTGAACTATTTTACACAACAAAAGTTAAATGACTAAAATAGGTGTCTGAAACAAGACTAAAATGTTTTAGGCCCCATTTTAACGTTCTGAAACGCAAGTATCAAATGCGAAACGCAAGTGACATTGTGGGATTGTCCTGAGCGCAGTTGCTATTTTACCAGCGGGATAAATGACTCTTGCGCCCGACGCAATTGTAAAACGGGTAGGTCGGAAGTAGCTTCATTAGTCATAGGTGTTGTTTTGGGCATAACGTGCAATAAACCAATCAGAGCGTCATCTCACATTCTCTTTAAGAGCAGGCGCGCTTGTTCCATGGCGGATTGCTATTATAACGGTGGATTTCTATAGATTTTTCTTTAATACAAAATGTAAATAAAGAAATGTCACAAGACATACTTTCCAATGTTTTCGTGTCACTGAATCACGAGGTTATGAATGCTTCGAAATATTTTTGCAATGTAGTCTAACATTAGAGCGAGATTATTTAGCTTGCCTCACTCTTCTGTCAAATAAGCTCTCCTCTCCAGTTCTGCTGCTGGGGTACCTTTCACACATTGCTATTATGACGGTGGATTTGCACCGTAATATTTTATTTGTATTCTTTTGCATGTTCGTGTGCTGCTGCACTTTCCTGTGTGTGTGCAACAAGCATAGTGTGCATGCGCTGTGCCTATGCCATAGGTGCATTTGACTAATTTGCTGTTAAAATAACTATGAAATGCTGAGCCATTGACTTTAGACCAGGTTTTTGTTGGCCAATGGCGCAATCACTTTCCGATGCCTAAAGATAGCAATATGCCCAGAATGATCCTGAACACACCTCCCTATTAGACCAGCACTCCCATGGGCACAAATATGGGTGCAGGTGCATTTGCTATTTTAACAATGCGGTCGCCTGACGAGATATTGACCACTGCGTCGCTCTTAAACTAGCAAATACAGTTGCGTTCAGACTTTGTGCTGCGTTGCGCCGGGTGCAAGATAGGGCCCCACGTCTCCTTAAGTCCTCTAATATTTCCTCATTTATGTCATCAACACATCCATGATTCATGGACATGTCATGTAAAACACAACAAGCCACAAAGAATGCTGCGACTTGAGTAGTGTAAAGTGCCTCCTGTCCTATCCAAACAAATGACGTGCATTTTCAGTGTGCTGAATGTTCGTTCAATTAGGCGGGATGTCCATTGGACACGTCAGATTTTAGTGCACATAACTTTTTACTGGATATATACATCCGCATAGTGCGGACTTGATGCCCATTTGCTTCCGCAAGGCAAGACCATTACTATCGTATTGTGCTACTAGTTCTATTGGGAACTCCTACTTTCGGGTGTACAACAGCACGGTGTCGCAACGCACAAGTTGAATAATTTGAACGTATGCAACACACAGTGCGCACCACATCGCAAGCCCACAAGGCAAATGGATCTTTGTGGATTGCTCCATTGACAATGAATGACTTCCGGCGCAACGTAACGCATTTGACGTGTCCAGTGGACATCCCGCTTTAGGCTACACTTCGTGTTTGTGTGTGTTTTTGATTAAACAGCCTTTCAGGCACTGTTGCTGGCATCAAATGATGTTATTCTCAGCCATTTCTTAACGGATAGCGTTGCCCCTTTCACAGCCACCCATCCAAGTGGGGATTCCCATTGATAGATGGTGAATTTCAGGCTTGGCAGGATCTTGGTTGAAATTATGATTTCAGGAGTCAGGTTGCGGTTGAAATAGAATGCTTTAATAAAGTTCTCCTTGTTATGATTACAGGGTAATCTCATAACAAGGCATGTAAGACGTGTTGTGGCAAATGCCCCGAGTGATCATATGGAACTGAGTTATATACATGTTGGGTTGTTGTTCACATACCTTCTAGAAGGTTCTCCTCAGCTCGTGACTGTCTCATGTGAGAACATGTGCTGGTCACCTCAACCTCTGCCTACGTAGGTTCTAACCTTGAGTGTCTGAACATATATGATCCATACTACGTAGTGCACTCCTGTCTGAATAACTCAGTAACCCTTATCTGTCTAATGTCCTGTCAGTAAAATGTCCTGTTCTATTAGTCTGAATGGCATATCCATGTATTAGACCTGTGATGGAATTACAGTCTAACCTACAATAGATCATATAGTTATAAGCAGTTTAATATATAACAGAGTTATAAGTTATAAGTCCTAAGCCATAAGCTAATGCTGATGTTATAATAAATGTAAGGGCTCTCTCTCTCCCCTACGTCATCCTTGGCCTTGCTTCCTTGTCTACTCTCCTAAAGGAAAGTCTTATCGGGCTTGACCCTGAATCTTCTCCCTGTCTGTCTTACATGTCCTAGAATCTTCCAACAGGCCCAAACTTATAGCTATACAACTCTTTCTAATAGCAATACCACTCTAAACTGTTCAAACTGTATTTAAACATGATTATATAGAATATAATTCCTAACACCATCAAAGATGGCAGAGTTTGACATAAATGAGTCCTGGTCTGAGCCAGGGTAATTCGCAAAGACATGAGTGATTTTACTATTAGCATCGCAAATGACTTGTATGTTAATTGACTGGATTCCCATGCGGTTGATGTATATCAGTGTGAATAATTCATTCTGAATAATTTGGATAAATGTGTACACTAGATGTATGCTTATTTTTTCACATATTCGGACACCACAATGACTTCCCTCGTGTAGTAATATTTTTCCTTCTAATTTTGTATGGATTGCAATAATGGGAACTGCTACATTTGTGTAGATGAGAGGAGCAAAGTGTATGCGTGTTGTGCACACGCTACATTATGGCCAAGCATGCGCCAATAAAATAGCATCTGAATAACAGGCCACTGACTTTTAACCAGGTTTTTCCTGGTCAGTGCCTGAATTGTTTTCGGGAACTGCAAGATAGCACCACGGAACGTTTGCGCCAGAACACGCCTCTTCTTTTCGCTGAACCGCCCAAGGATCGCAAGTTCATTCCCTAATTTTCTGACGTGTGTCTGTGGAGGGAAAAGTCCCCTATGTGTTGGGTGTAAGATAGGAGTGATACATGCGTTGGTGTAAAAAAGTAAATTGCGCTAGGTGTAAGATAGGGCCCTTTTAGTTTTTGTCAACTAATAATACCCACCATTTTAGGTGTACAAAATTACTAAAATAAATATTCTAGTCAGAAGACTAAATTTAAAATTTGGATAGGCTACTTGTTGGTCAGTCCCAAATGTGTGTGTTTTGTAATGTGGATAACTTTATTCCCAGACTAAGATAGTGGCACCCATTACATCAACAAATAGGATTAGTCTGGTGGTTTGCGTGAACAGGGTGGCCTGGGATGGAGTGATATTCCGGGACTGAATTGTTGTTTCAGTCCGCTCCTGGTGAACAAATTGTATTGACTGATTGGAAATCAAACTTGGACTCATTTATTTGTTTGCCCACTTTTAATATCTGTGCTCTAAATGCAAGAAATACCACTAAAATATTTTTTGCTTTATTGACAGGTGTGAAGAAAGAGTAAACAATCATTATTGTTATTATATTATTATTATTACACTTTTTCCCATTTTTTTCTCCTCCCAATTGATCTTGTCCAAGTTTTCCCTTCTGAAAGTCGAAACACATGGGAGGAGGAAGAGTGGCATTGCACAATATAAACCCATTCATTTCAATGAGTAACATAGCTGCGCTCTCCTAAACTGCTGCGCCCAACAAAGGGATGTGCACCGTGGGGCCACAGCGGCCAAAGTTAAAATAATTTGAATTTTGGCCCACATACCGCTGACCTCTTGAAGCGAAACCAATTGGATTAAAGTTGGTTGTCATACCTTTTTATGAACTGCAATGAAAGAGGAACAGCCATTCTAGTTACACATAATCTCTAAAACACAGAAGTAAACTTTGCATGATTTGGTAAATTTACATCATACAAACTCTGACAATGGTTTCTACAATGATGCTCTGCTCCATATCTTTCATGGGGCCCAAATGACACCACCTCCCGTGTATTTTGTCCCTAACTCTGCTACGTCAAAAGGTCCAACCTCCACTCGACAGATGCAGGATGTTGAAAGGTGCTCACATGGTTCATCCAACAACACTGTTCATCCAACACGGAAGTTGAGGTCTTCACGGATCCACCAGATGCAAAAAGTTGGTCCTATTGATTTAGAGTAGGAGTCCTCTCAAGCACCCTAACCTTTCACAGATTTAGGAGTTGTTTTTAGTGCTAAAAGGCTTTGAAATACTATTAAACCAAAAAATGAGGAGTCCTAAAATTATGAGGGATTTTTAAGAGTTTCTCCTAAATCAGAAAATGAGGAGCTACTTTTTGCCTTAATCTGTTTCGGGAATATGGGCCCTGCTCTTTAAGATGACATACCACAGCAGAATTGGTAAGATGTGTACAATTCTTTAATGAAAACATGTCTGATCTGGCAATAAACATTCATTTGTAATGGGATTCAAATTAAACTATAATGCATCACAGAGTAGCGCAATCATTAAACAAAACATAACAAAAAACAATATAATGAGATGGTCCCCCATCAAAAGTTTGCCCACCTTTTGATATTACAGTTTTACTCATTACTCATTGCTATGACACATTTCTTGAAACCCTCACACATTTTCTCAATACTGTAAACACAAACCCAAATCCTCAAACTACATTTACAAAACCCTTGACTATAGAAAACAAAACTTAGTATATACATTATACATGTTGTTTACTGTAAGTAGTGCAATTAATACAGACTTGAATGTCTGTTTATTTAGCACTTGTATAAAAATACAGTAGACCAAGTGCAAAAGGACAAAGGACAAAGAATATGGCCTCAGGGTTGCTTATGGCTGCACAAAGAGTGACATTGCCACCCCATTATTATTATCTTTTTTGTATTTTTTATAAAGCACTTTGTGATTTTGTATCTGTGAAAAGTGCTCTATAAAAAAAAACAAAGTTTAATTTATCCATGGAATCCAATTCAAACACTCTCTGTGTATGAAAATACATAAATAATTTGTTTAGTAAGTGATACAGAAAGACAGAGTTCTGCAATAGTGTATTTGTATGCACTACTGATTTACATAGTGCTAATGACATACAGTACAATTGTACTGTCTGCATCATTGCTGAAAGTGTCTGAGTGTACTATACTCAAGGAGTACTAGCTATGTACACTTGCTTCAAGTGTACCCTGTTGCATTGGAGGACACGGTCAGTGGTAGAAAGCATGACACCGTTGATTCCTTCAAAGTTTACATAGTGTTCAACAACCCTTTGCTGTATTTCATGCAATCGGATTGTTTTGATGGACTATTTCAACAATGACAGCCTCTTGCTGTTGGGAGAAAATATCTTTTTAAATCTGATTAATGAAGTTCATCTACCTATTTTTGCAGGTCCTTTGACAGTTCTTTTGCTTTGCCCATGGCTCAGTATCCAGCAAAGTCAGTGCAGCCCTGAATGTAATGTGCAGAGGTCTCAAGAGCTACGAAACTCATTGACTATTTATACACAGACTCTAATTACAATCAAACATGTGTAACTTACCCTTTAATAACCATTTATACCGTGTGTGTCAACTTGTGTGTATATTATGAGGCCAATTCAAGGGGATGTCAACTCTGGATTAGGGTCTCTTGTGTAATTTCAGTTATCATTATGATGTAAAAATGGCACACACAATTTTGTGATCATAAATGGCTTCACCTGACCCCTATCCGTAAATAAAATAAATGTTTTCTGCACGATCAGTCATATTTTCAGAAAATTGCCAATATTTCACAATTCTGCCAGGGGTATGTACAATTCTAAGCACAACTTTATGTTAAGATTGTCTAATGCTTCATGTAATTAATATGCTGTCAATTTTACTTTAAAGTTAATGACAATGAAATGGAAACTCAACTTCAACAAAGAAATCAGATTGTAATTCCATTACTGAAAACATTAATATGGAATATATTAATTTGACTCTCCTTCACAAATTAAATGAATGGAAACATTAATTTAATATAATGAAATTACACTTTGGTTTAATTACTCTATTCTCAAACATTTTGCAAGCCTCTTTTGCCATCAAGTTTTAAGTAGCACTGTAGGTTCATAACGTTTATGTTTAGGGATTTTTTTTCAGTGGTGTTCTTATAAGAAAACAGTTGTCTGATTGATTATAATTTTATAGTATAGTGTAATGTATAAGTTAGTATAGTGTAATGTATGTGTTAATATAGTGTAATGTATGTGTTAGTATAGTGTAATGTATGTGTTAGTATAGTGTAATGTCTGTCTTATTATAGTGTAATGTCTGTCTTAGTATAGTGTAATGTATGTGTTAGTATATTGTAATGTATGTGTTAGTATAGTGTAATGTCTGTCTTAGTATAGTGTAACGTATGTCTTAGTATAGTGTAATGTATGTGTTAGTATAGTGTAATGTATGTGTTAGTATAGTGTAATGTATGTGTAAGTATAGTGTATTGTCTGTCTCATTATAGTGTAATGTCTGTCTTAGTATAGTGTAATGTATGTGTTAGTTTAGTGTAATGTATGTGTTAGTATAGTGTAATGTCTGTCTTACTATAGTGTAAAGTATGTGTTAGTATAGTGTAATCTCTGTCTTAGTATAGTGTAATATATGTGTTAGTATAGTGTAATGTATGTGTTAGTATAGTGTAATGTATGTGTAAGTATAGTGTATTGTCTGTCTTATTATAGTGTAATGTCTGTCTTAGTATAGCGTAATGTATGTGTTAGATTAGTGTAAAGTATGTCTTACTATAGTGTAAAGTATGTGTTAGAATAGTGTAATGTCTGTCTTAGTATAGTGTAATATATGTGTTAGTATAGTGTAATGTATGTGTTAGTATAGTGTAATGTCTGTCTTAGTATGGTGTAATGCTTGTCTTATTATAGTGTAATTTCTGTATTAGCATATTGTAATGTCTGTCTTAGTATAGTGTAATGTATGTCTTATTATAGTGTAATGTCTGTATTAGTATATTGTAATGTATGTGTTAGTATAGTGTACTGTCTGTATTAGTATAGTGTAATGTCTGTATTAGTATAGTGTAATGTATGTGTTAATATAGTGTAATGTATGTGTTAGTATATTGTAATGTATGTGTTAGTATAGTGTAATGTCTGTCTTATTATAGTGTAATGTCTGTCTTATTAAAGTATAATGTCTGTGTTAGTATAATGTAATGTCTGTCTTATTATAGTGTAATGTATGTGTTAGTATAGTGTAATGTCTGTCTTATTATAGTGTAATGTCTGTCTTATTATAGTGTAATGTCTGTCTTATTATAGTGTAATGTCTGTCTTAGTATAGTGTAATGTATGTGTTAGTATAGTGTAATGTATGTGTTAGTATAGTGTAATGTCTGTCTCATTATAGTGTAATATATGTCTTAGTATAGTGTAATGTCTGTCTTAGTATAGTGTCATGTATGTGTTAGTTTAGTGTAATGCATGTGTTAGTGTAGTGTAATGTCTGTCTTACTATAGTGTAAAGTATGTGTTAGTATAGTGTAATCTCTGTCTTAGTATAGTGTAATATATGTGTTAGTATAGTGTAATGTATGTGTTAGTATAGTGTAATGTATGTGTAAGTATAGTGTATTGTCTGTCTTATTATAGTGTAATGTCTGTCTTAGTATAGTGTAATGTAGGTGTTAGATTAGTGTAATGTATGTGTTAATATAGTGTAATGTCTGTCTTACTATAGTGTAAAGTATGTGTTAGAATAGTGTAATGTCTCTCTTAGTATAGTGTAATGTATGTGTTAGTATAGTGTAATGTATGTGTTAGTATAGTGTAA
>JACXGM010027444.1:0-14482 GCA_016801145.1 Umbra pygmaea | reverse complement strand
TTGGGAAGGGAAAGAACACATCTCCTCCAGACAATCTCTCGGGGGATCTAATGTCCGATTTACAAATGCTGTTGACGCACCGCTTTACCGTCCTGCTTGGAGTCAATTTTTGTCGGACCTGCTCACATTGTTACGGTTGCTATGATGTGTGATTGGACAATGGCAGTTTTGGGGGAGGGGCCGGCGATAGGTCAATTGAGATCACAGGCTTTTCCAACGTGTGAATTTTATCACGGCAACTCATGATATGACTCAGTAGTGTATATTGCCCCCATGTCCCAGGCTTGTGCACAATTTAGACTTGAATTGAGAATGACCGCTTAGTTCCAATTTAATTCTTGAATTTGAATTGAATTTGAATTGATGTCAAAAACTGGATCTAGAATTACAATTCAAATTTCAGTTAAAGGAAGCAGAATTGCAATTCAATAAAAATTCTAAGAAATTCATATACATATTTAAAGTGAAGTGTTAAACAATGAAGCTTTACAGTATATGTCAGATATGATTGCATTACATATTCTATAAATAATATTAGTTTGAACTACAGCTTACATTAACAGGAAATGTTTTCCTTTAGCAATGAATGTTAAACGCTGTAGTCACCGAACAAATAATTAATTTGGATTTATTGTAACTGTCATTTTGTGAAACATGATGGAACATGACTCCATTTCCGTAAAATGTGTAATTGAATTATTTTACCATTATTTAACCAGGTAAGTTGACTAAGAACAATGTCCTATTTACAGCAACAACCTGGGAGCAATTAGGGTAAAGTGTCTTGACCAAGGACACAACAACATTTGGCTCAGTCAGGAATCGAACTGGCAACCCTCTGACTACAAGTCTGACTCCCTAACCACTGAGCTATCTGCACCCCAGTTAGGTAATAATCAAATTAAACGTACAATTATGTAGTTTTTGGCCGCTAGTTTTTGGGTCTCTCAATCAAAACAATAGCAAAAGATGTACTTGGATGATGTCGGGAAGTAGTGTGGGATCATGGGTTCTGTTATCGTCGTCAATGACAACCTTCCAATCTAGCGTCTCCGGCAGAAAAAATGTTCACTGACAAAGTAATGTATTGTTAAATATATTATAACTTTATTATTATAGATTCCCTGGAACTTAGAGCAACTAGAGCAGTCAAAGGTTATATGACGCCATTGACGGAAGACAAAATGAAACGTCCTGTGTCTTCGAATTATGTTACAAAATTCTCTGGGTTTGAAAGTTGGTGGAAACATTTAGGATAATGTAAGCACACAACTAAGAAATATATATATAATATATGTATAGTGATGTTTGCTTTTTAATGCAAAGTACGTGTTTTGTTATTGTTTTGGAAAACTACATATTGTAACTTTAAAAGGAAATTGCTTTGCATTGATAAAGTCATCCAAATAAAGTAATCCGAACCACATTTATAATTCGTAACTTATAACAGTAAGCAATTACATTTCCAAAGTAGCCTTCCTAAAGCTGAATGTATCTATGTGAGATTAAACACATTTTTTCTGTTGTGTGACTGTGGAATTTCTTTGAATAGCCATGAATTCAATTCCACTTCCTGTCATTCCACACGAGGGGCTAAATCTGAGGGCATATAATCCACACAGGAACACGTAACATGGAAACATTAATCGACAAGAGACACCACAAAACAAACAACCTAAATACACTTACTAACGAGACACAACTCAACACACCTGGGGCAATGACATCACCTAACTGACGTAATCAACACAAAGGGTATGGAAACTAAGGCAACGACAGTATAAAAATGAGAAAGGACATAACAGACATCACTAAAGAGACACTAGGGGGAACCAAAACATCACACACTGGGAGAGAACCCTATACATAACACTCATAACAAAACAGTACAACTAAACCACCGTAAATATATACTGAACACACGAGACATAACAGAACACAAAAGGGGGAAAAAAATTACACAGCCCATACAGGGCTGGATTTGACAGAAGGATTGTAGTGGGGGGAGGTACCCCCACCTATCTTTCATTAACACTGTAAACGTTCCTTTGTGATGGACAAGAACTCTGGTCGACCCCCATTCTCTCACATCTGTGAAGCAGAGATGGCTAACATCACATCAGCCGCGGTCGGTGGATCTTAATTGGGGAGGACGGGCTCGTATTGCGCTCAGGACCGGAGGGAATGGAATGGTGTGCAACGCACAAAACCCAGTTTTTTTGTTTTGCACATTGGGTTTTGTGCGTTGCGCACCATTCCATTCACTCCGGTCCCGAGCGTAATACGAGCCCGTCCTTCCCAATTAAGATCCAGTGACCGCGGTTGTATCACATGCATGTTGAAATAAAGTCCTTTACACACACACACACACATCGTCAACCGCTTATCCCGGCGAGGGGTCGCGGGCCTTTATACAATTATAAATTGATACTTTTTTTTTGCCAGGAAGACTAGGGGAGTGTTGGTGATGATGACAACCTGTGGTCACTCCTGGAAAACTGAGTCAGTGACACCAAGAGAATACAGAGTGCTAGTGCCAATGCTAGCAGATGCATACCTGGCAAGAGTGGAAGACCCATTGGTGTACATGGGCCAAAAATTCAGGGGTCTACCCTCACCTATATAAACTTGCAATGGTCCATTTATCCATCCCTGCAACCTCTGTGCCCTGCGAGATAATTTTTTCAAAGGCTGGCCAGGTGGTAGACAAAAAAAGAAATAACCTGAGCCCTGGCAATGTGGAAAAAATATTGTTTCTAAATAAAAATCTGTAAAGATAATACCTTCCCCCTCACAAGCTATTGCAACAAGCACTACTTCATAACTTCATAACACAAATCCATTAAATATATATGTACTGTACTATGTCTAACAATTGCATTATTACGTGTACCAACAACACAATAGCAGTCACTACAAATCCACTCACTCAAACATAGCTATTTCCAAAAGCACAATAGCACTTTCACACTTTAGGAAAGTTTTTGAGACATACATTTTGCCCGAAGAGTGATTCCCAGTCTTGTTAGAGAAGTTCACATAAGTTTGATGTTTTGGAAACACTCCAAATCAAGATGATTGTATGGCATTATGTTAGGAAAGAGTTTATTGTCTGAAACAGTTCTAATTCATTAAATAAGTCACAATGTTGACAAATTACAATTATCAACCCGTTTCGAAACTGCAGTTTGTGATGAAGGATGTGAATCGTTCAGTCCGGCCACAGAAGTGTCTGTCTAATGCTGGATTCACACCAGGCACGGCAAAAAGATTAACGTATGGCACCGTCATGCAGAAACCCTTGTAGACCGGAGGACAACGTTGCATACCACTGTCTCCCTACAGCAAGGTGACTGGCAGGAGCTATTTCAGTTTAGTATTCAATGATAATAGTTTTTGTGATGAAATCTATCTACTGAGCTGTCAAAGCTTTTCTTGTAATCCCATAAACCCATAGGTGAAAGCGACATATTAGCTCTTACTCAGTGGTACATCAACTTCCGGTTCTGGTGCCATACGGCAAAGCACCGCACAAGTTGGATTATTTTAACCCTTGCGACAGACCCGCCGCACCACATCCACATTTTGCGGGATCCGGTAGATTTGCCGCAGCGGTGCGCATTGCTTCCTATTTTAAATGAATGGACTTCCGCCGCAACGCAACCAGTTTGCCTTGCCTAATGTGAATGCAGCATAACCCTGGTGGATTTAACCTTAGACTGCCTCCATAATTGGAGTTGTCACTGTCGAGTAAATGTTTCGAGCGTTTCAAAAGCCTTGACTCAAATGTTTCAATTGTCTCTGTGTTTCTGAAAGCCTCA
Source organism: Umbra pygmaea (assembly GCA_016801145.1). Taxonomy (NCBI): domain Eukaryota; kingdom Metazoa; phylum Chordata; class Actinopteri; order Esociformes; family Umbridae; genus Umbra; species Umbra pygmaea. The sequence continues at coordinate 10,661 of JACXGM010027444.1, read as the reverse complement.
TTTTGCACTTTACTAGTTCTCAGCCTACCTCTGATTCATGTTTAGATAAATAATGCTTTGTTTATTAAGTGTTATCTTACATGTAACCTGTATGATACTGCCTTGTTTATTGGTTTCATTGACAATGTTACATCCATTTGAATTACAAGATCATTGCTCTTTAATCATTCTTGTCAGGACTTTCAAGGTGCTTGCTTGGATCATTCCAGTTTCAACACTTGGAGTTGATCATGAGAAATAGGCTTGCAAATTTGTTTAGCATAGACCTATATTTTGTTCCATAATTATTACGCTTATTAGAATAATTATCACTACACTACAACTACAGCATATCATCATGAAGATGTCCCTTCAATATCCTCCAGGAGAACATGTAAGGAACTCACACAAAACTCATCTGTCTAGTTAAATGTGCTAAACAACTCAGAACATACATATTCAAGTAGAATACTACAATCATACCTTTAGAATGGATTTATCCTATAGAGATGGTGATTCTTTTAATCAACCAGTTCTACATACATAGTGAAATGGCAGTTTATATAATCAGTCTCAAGACATGTGTGTTCTAACAACAACCAAATCCTTATACCTAATCCTAACTTTAACCTTTATCTTAACCTAACCCTAACCTTACCCTAACCCTAATCTTAATAAGCTAACATGTATGCCTAAACTTGAACTTCCACTAATGCCTAAACTTAAAGGACAATTCCGGGAGATATCAAAACGTAGCCCTGTTGTTTGGATATCTGGAACGCTGTCAGTAGCGAGAATAACTCAAACAATCTGTATTGCCAAAACCGTGTTATCACCCTGCTCCAGTTTACACCTGTCACACATTTACGGGGTAAGTTTTAAAACGTGCTTTTAGCCTCTAAACATGTTTGAAATGTGATTGAAAGTTCATATAGCCATGTGCAGTGATTCGTTATAGTGAACACAGCAAATCTAACAAATCAGCCAATGTACATACCTGTGTTTATTTCTGTTTTCCAGTAAATCCACACTAATCGATTGTTTGATGTCATACAATCCAATATTCCAAAACATATTTTTCCACAAAAAAAGAAGGTGCCAAATTATCATTTACTAATGTTAACTCGGGTATTAATTGCTACATTATTTTAACATTAGTTAATGCAGTAAAATGCATTGCACTGAATGGGACCGGTGTTACTTCCAATGTAGCTACTGCTCTCTATTGGCACCTGTACTAGGCTGAGTAAAATATACAGCTGCATTGACTAATATACTGGTAGGACAATAATACTTTGCGATAGTCATTCCTGCTCCTGTGAGCCGCCATTCAATAAGTTTTCCATCCAACCCCAGTTGCGACTACCCTGAGTTAGCATTTCATCCTGGTAATGAATAGTGTCACCTGTGCAAAATTTGGTTCGGAACAAAAACCTACGGAATGAACCAGTTATTACTGCTCTTTATTTGCTTACTTAAGTAACACTTGATAAATGCTTATTAGTCCTGAACAAGCATTACTTAAGGTGTATAATTTTTTCAACTTTACAATAAGGCAAACAAAGAGCAAATTAATAACAGGTTAATTATGGTTAAGTCATGGTTATTCAGCACTATTAAGCACTTAACAAGTGTTACTTAAGGTGTATATGTTTACAACCTTACAATAAGGCAAACAAAGAGCATTATTAACTGGTTCATTATGGTTAAGTAATGTTTATTCAGCACTATGAAGCATTTATCAAGTGTTACTTAAGGTGTACATGTATTCACCTTTACAATAAGGCAAACAAGGCTATTCATCAATGGCCAATTATGGTTAAGTAATGCTTATATAGCATAGACAGCAATCTATATCGGTTGTGCTTTAAGTTAACGTCTACATGAAGATAAAGAAACAAACAAACCTCTACATGAAAGACTATGGACTCTTTCCACTGATCTTACCCTTTACCAAAAGTAAGTCATATGTTGGAATTATAGAGGAAATAAGTGGACAATAACCCTTAAATAATCAATAAAAAAAAATCATAAGCAAATGGCTAAGCTGTGAACCAAAAGACATACATGCTATCTCACATATTTATCAAACATTCATTAACAAAAGAGGTTTGTTAACAGTTACATAATGCTTATTATTGGAATAACTATTGTTAATAGCGTGCTACAAACCATTCAACAATGAATTAAGGAATACCTTAGTTTACATGAACATCATTAGTAAATGGAAAATTGACATTTAACTGTTATTAATAATTAGTAATTGCTTATTGCTATATTAACTAATGTTAAAATAGACACATTAGTTAACTGTTCATAACATTACTTAATGCATTTTACTGCATTAATTAATGTTAAAATAATGTAAAAATGTATACCCAAGTTAACATTAACAGCAATAGTAAGTGATAATTTGACACCTTAGTTAACTGTTATTAATATTAGTTAATGTTTTCTGCTACATTAACTAATGTTAAAACAGACACCTTGGTTAGCTGTAATTAACAGTTAGTTAATGCTTATTACTGCATTTACTGATGATAAAGTAATGCATTAATTAATACCTTAATTAACAACAACATCCTTAGTAAATGATAATTAACCACCTTAGTTAAGGGTTAGTTACTGTTAGTAAGTGCTTAGTACTGCATTAACTAATGTTAATTAATGTACCCTTAATGTAAATTGTTACCAATTCCAGCTGTCACAGACCTGCTAGTTTTTCTTTAAGAAGCCCTCCTGTTCTCCACTCATTACCTGTATTAACTGCACCTGTTTGAACTTGTTACCTGTATAAAAGACACCTGTCCACACACTTAATCAAACAGACTCCAACCTCTCCACAATGGCCAAGACCAGTGAGCTATGTAAGGACATTAGGGATAAAATTGTAGACCTGCACAAGGCTGGGATGGGCTACAGGAGAATAGACAAGCAGCTTGGTGAGAAGGCAACAACTGTTGGCGCAATTATTAGAAAATGGAAGAAGTTCAAGGTGACAGTCAATCTCCCTTCGTCTGGGGCTCCATGCAAGATCTCACCTCGTGGGGCATTATTGATCATAAGGAAGGTGAGGGATCAGCCCAATACTACCCGGCAGGACCTGGCCAAAGACCTGAAGAGAGCTGGGACCACAGTCTCAATGAAAACCATTAGCAACACACTACACCGTCATGGATTTAAATCCTGCAGCGCACACAAGGTCCCCCTGCTCAAGCCAGTGCATGTCCAGGCCCATCTGAAGTTTACCAATGACAATCTGGATGATCCAGAGGAGGAATGGGAGAAGGTCATGAGATCGGATGAGACAAAAGTAGAGCTTTATGGTCTAAACTCCACTCACCGTGTTTGGAGGAAGAAGAAGGATGAGTACAAGCCCAAGAACACCATCCCAACCGTGAAGCACGGAGGTGGAAACATCATTCTTTAGGGATGATTTTCTGCAAAGGGGACAGGCTAGGCTAGGGTATCGAGTATCAAGTATTGATTGGAACCGGGACTAGCTTTGCAATTTGTCCGTAATTGTTCAAAAGTTAAAATTTCGATTCTTAGTTTCAATTCACAGTCCGCCGACCGGAAGAAGAAACCGCTGAACATCAACGAAGAAACGTACACCGGAAGTGTTGGCATAACCGAGCGAACTTGGGCTGTTTCTCAATGTCAAGGAAGGATCCTCCGAAGCCAGAATTTCGAGGATGCTACGTCATCGAAGTCCGTTGAAGGACTGTTCCAATGTCAAGAATCCTCAGAATTTCAACCAAGGAGTCCTTCATTCTGAGAATTTCCCATAGATGGTCAAGGATGCATATGTGTATACTTTGCGCTCCCAAATCACCCACAATCCTATGCGCGTGACTTTTCCGGCTCGTTAAAAATAGTTTAACTATTTAGAGCAAAGTTTGGCAGGAGCTGTCACACAAGCCTTATTTCTTTTCTCCACAGCACACTCATTCAATCTATTTAGCTAATAATCACAGTTAATATGTGATATTACCGGTTTATATAACACTTTGTGTGCGCTTTGAGTGTTTATATGTTAAAGTTAACTTTATAATATAGTGAGAGGTTATTGTGAAGTGAATCTCAGTTTCTGTGCTCTGTAGGCTATGTGTATTCAATCACCGTGATTTATTCAACGCTCCATGTCTGTAGCCTACATGTAACATTGGTGACAGCTACAGCTAATATTATTGTGCACTGTAAGTTTATAGCTGCTGCTTTTAGTTCAGTTAGTAATTATACTAACCACTGTTGATTCCTATAACATTCATAACGATAGTTACCAGAATTATTGTAACTCCATTTCTATGAGTGGAGCGTACCCCTTTAATGGTTCGAATAACATTCAAAGGCAAACTGTCGCGACTCAGCCTCTCCCGTTCAGGGGCCAAATCCAGAGGGGTTGAGTTAGAACAGGTGGGGAAAAAAGGGTTCCTCAAGCCTGGGTCAGCACGTCCTTGCGGTGGGGAATCCACCACTGAGGGGCGCAAAGCATTCCCACCATTTCTGGGAACCATGCTGCGCCCGGTCACTCCAGACAAAATGACTGATGCCTTCTCCTGCCGAATTTTCTGAATCATGTACAACAGGCGCCAGGGAGGGGAAAAAGTGTAAAGGAGGCCTAATGAAAAACAATTTTAAAACAAAATGTAATTTTACTTACCTGAAACACTAAACTGCTGACTCCTTTGTGTGTCTTGTCGTACAACCGATCCCACAGCTGAATCAAATTGAGGAGACAGCCCTGGCACTTGCTGGACTTTCTTGGGCGCCCTGATGCCTTCTTCACAACAATTGAACCTCTCTCCTCTAAGTTCTCGATGACCCGATAAATGGTTAATTTAGGTGCCATCTTACTAGCAGCAATATCCTTGCCTGTGAAGCAAAGTAATGATGATGACACGTGTTTCCTTGCAGGTAACCATGGTTGACAAATTAAGAATAATAACAAGCACCACCCTCCTTTTAAAGCTTCCAGTCTGTTATTCTAACTCGATCAGCATGACAAAGTGATCTTCAGCCTTGTCCTCGCCAACACTTTCACCTGTGTTCACGAGACAATCACGGACATTATGGCAGCTGGTCCTTTTGTGGCAGGGCTGAAATGCAGTGGAAATCTTTTTGGTAGGATAAAGTTCATTTTCATGGCAAAGAGGGACTTTGCAATTCATTGCATTTCATCTGAGCACTCTACATGACGTTCTGGAGTATATGCAAATTACCATCATCAACACTGAGACAGCAGACATTGTGAAAATTGGTATTTGTGGAATTCTCAAAACATTTGGCCATGACTGTACACTCTTATTTCTGCCAGGAAGTGATGTTATTCCTTGGCATACAAGCGATGTGGTGTCTTTGATAACCACAGGATGGCAGTGTACTGTTAAAAATGCCCTAGTAGTCCTTCTCACCACTATAAAATAGAAAACATAAAACGTATTAGTTTGATTCCAACTTTTGTACTTGCTCACAAAAAACATACTTAAATTATGTGGATTTAACAGTAAATCAAAAGCTTTTACCCTAACTGTGCTTTAGTCTGGGCTTTATTAGCATTTCTACTAGTTTCATCATTTTGACCATGCTAAGTCAATTAGTGACAGGCAACTCCAAGCATAACATTTTCAAAGACAATTAACTTGCATAATTAACTCCATCTGTCCATGCTAATGAGTAGAATGCACAAATTATTCCTAAAATGCAGACTAATGCTGTGGGATCCAACAGATGCCAAAAAAGGACCTTCAACAATCTCTACTTTTCTCCACGTTGTCCAAAACACCTGGCCCTAGGCAACAACGGTTATTAGGGTCTGGTTTAAGTTACATATTATTCTTGTCATTACCTCACTGTTTGTCAGTATCTCACTTTTTACCTTTCCACTGGAATAAAAATCAATATTGTTGCTAGCAAGATAAGAGGTCAGAACACACTTTTAGTCAGTGCATTTTCCAATTTCTAGATTGTATCAGCTACCTTCTCTAAAACTGTGGCAGTGGTTTAAGCTTGCGACCTTTGGTTTCGAATTACAACATTCTGACATTTTGTTGGCCTTTTTTGTTCATAGCCATCTTCTTATCAAAGCCATCAAAAGAAACCAGCCATTGTCATTGAAACTAGTCACCTGTTAAAACTTGTCAATGCTGTTGGCAAGTTTTTAAGATTAACCAGTTTCATTAATTATCATATTTGTATATAACTTAATCCGGATTAAAGCAACCTCCTCAGCTCCAGTGTGAGGAGGCAGGTGTTTTGGCCCTACAAGCCCAGACAGACTACAGTATGAGACTGCCTGCGTGTCACTGATAAGACCCCAGGGAGACACATTTGCCCTCTTCAGGTGTCAGCACTTCACTCAGCATCTGCTTATGGGGAGCCAATGAAATCCCTACTGCAGAGGTGAGGACAGGTAGTCAGAGATCTGTTTTTATCTACAGAATATTGTAGGTCTGTTGATCTGTTATTAACAGATATTGGAAACTTTGTAAGTTTAAAACTTGTGCTATGTCATCCATGTGCTACTACAAATTTGAACTGTCAATCATAAATCTACTGATTAGGCAGCATGCCATGAATGTTATTTGACATTATCAACCGCATAATAAGGACGTGGATAGGAATCACATAATTACCAAGCTGTCTTTCTCCCTTTGTATTTCCAGACTTGACTGTCCGTCTGGACTTTATCAATAACAGACATATGCCTTTCGATTTCTATAGAAGTATCACAAAGTTTGCAAATTAGCAGGTAAGCTTAACTTAGTAATTAAGAAGCTCTGCAACACTAGCCCTAAAAGATACGTAAACAATATATTATCAGCACTTGGTACATTTATGTAGGCTTGTTTTTACTTCCTCAGTAACAACTTTTGAACTGCAATTTAATTTTAACATTGCCATTCCCTCTGAAATGTATTAGATCATAAAATTTGAAAATTGCAAAGTCAAAGGATTCTGGGATAAAATACCTCAGACTACATGAATACTAGTTGTTGTGTTTAATTCACCATGATGGTTGAATCATCCTATTTCTGTAATTGACATTAGGCTTTGGAGGACTCAAAATGCAGTCATAACACTTTCAGGTGAGTCATAGGGACATTTTAACTCTCTTCCCTCAGAATCTCAATAGGATTCAGTACCAGAGTACCTTTAAACATGTGTCTTTACAATCTCCACCTAGTACAGCCAGAAGGAGACTGGCTAACCCATTTAGACTGGCTGCTCTTTGTCTTTCTCCCTGGGGCTTCCAACTCTACTTGGGAGTTTTTCTTCAATTCTCATTGTTGCCACAGTAGGTCTTTATGGTTTAAGGTTTGGTGTCTGTTAAAGTAATTTGTAGTCTTGAGCCTGACTATGGGTTCTATGACTTTCCCCTGACCTCTTGTATGAGGCAGTACAAATTGGCATAGTGCTGCCTGGAATTCTTGTTAGATCAGGGCTGCCCAACCCTGTTCCTGGAGATCTACCATCCTGTAAGTTTTCACTTCAACCCTAATTTAGCACACCTGATTCTAATAATTAGCTAAAGGAAAGCTAAAATATGTTGCCCACAACAAGGGTTGGAGAGAACCTACAGTGCGGTAGTTCTCCATTAATAGGGTTGGGCAGCACTGGGTTAGATAAATCAGATTATCTATCCTGCCACGTCGCTCTCTAGCGACTCCTTGTGTGCAGATCGGGTGCCTGTAAATTCAATCATGGAAGTAGAGTTGGGGGAAACTAAAAGCTTCCGTGTTGGATGCGCTGTGCGAAAAGAATCATTGGGTGGGCGACATGTGTAACCATGTGCGCGCCCCTCGCCATCTCACAGATCTGTCCAAGGATTTGCGGAGTTGCCGTCAAGGCAGGATTAGTGAGAATTGAGTGGGGAAGAAAATGGGAAATAATAATAATAATAATTTGTAGTTGCTGCCTCATAGCAAAGCTGCGTAACAGTGGCCAGGGATCCTGGTGGCCAGATTCCAGCTATGCCTGGAGAGTCTGATAGGGGTGGTGCAGTTTACCTAGTCAGGAGACTCTCGATTGTCTCCTTGTTTTGTGTGCTTGAAAAAATGTAGGTTGGAAGAAGTCAAATTCAGGTTGTTGTAACAGGAAGACTGGAATCCCAGTTCCTGAGTTTACTCTGCTGAAAGTAAATGCAAACACTGTCACAGGTACAGCCTGGAGCAAAGAAAATGTATCCATTAACAAATGGGAAAATATATATCGGCTAATATATAGGCAGCTTAGAGCAACATTTCATATGGACACAATGTTACAACAAACAATAAACACACAACACAACCCTAACCAAACAGACATTAAATGGGCTACCTAATGACCCTGACACACAACAGGTGCATCAGGTAAATGAGGAGGGTTAAGAGGAATGGCGGTGTCAGAACGCTGGTGATGCCATCCGCTGGAGCCCCAGTGCACCAGCAGTGAGAGCCCCAGGATTGGGAGATGCAGAGCCATATATAGAGAGAGTTTGGCCAGCAATTCAGCTGATTCCCATTGACATAGTGCAGGGAATAGTGGAAAAATTTAATAAATTATTTAAAAAATGACATACATCACTGAAAAAATGCCCAACTGTTGCGCGTTTGGATGCAATGAAAGAAATTCACAAGTTCCTCCGTGAACTAGAAAGGCAAAAAGTGAGGGAACTCTATGTAAAATGAATGTGTTTTCTTAGTTACAGTTACAATTTTCGCCATCAAGTAAGTTTAACCTGTCCTCGCCGATGGATGAACTACGAAAGGTTTGTTTTAAAATAGCATATACGCCCCATAGAGTTACACTGTAGATTTATCTGATTTGTCTCCAATATGGCGCCCATGATTTGAGTTGGCCAAACTCTCTATATATATGGCTCTGGGGAGATGTGACAGCGCTTGTGAATTCAATCACGGTTGTATAGTTTATGAATCTATAACCTCCCACATATCTACCGATTTAAGGCTTCCTTATTGATCATGGAACAGTGTGATTAGAAACGTTTGGCTTGAGATGTGTTTGGATGAAACATGATCGTTCTTCGACTGTCCCACACCTGCTGAGGGGTTGTCACCCAGACAAGGCATGACAAATCTGGAGGGGAGGATGAAAAAGAGAAAGAATTATCCATTTGTGAACTGCTAATGTAAAAATGGCCTTATGACGTAAAATTGATTGAGTGGCTTTTGATTAAATGCAGTGTTTCTAAGAAATGTGCCAGCGACCAGACTAAACATGACTAATGTAAATATGTTGATTCTTTTAGTCTGACATTCGATTAATTATTGACAAAATGGTTTATATTTATGTAATCTGTACATAGCATCTTGCTTGTGCCTCCATTAGCCATTAACTGCCAAGTTTGAAAGCTAGTGGTTTTGATGACAAAGGGCTCAAATCAGCAGATACAAGACTCAGTAGGCTATTGTTCCTTTTTGGCTCAATAGCGCCACTTTTACAACCAGTGGACAAAAAGCACCAGACTCCATTTCCAGGTATACTGTATTTGTTGATATTAGATGAGCTTAGATTGATCTTTCTTATATACATTCTGACACATCTCCAGAGATGAGCGTTTCATCAGGGTAACTGGAGGAGAGCTCTAGGGAGATCTTATTACTGTGTTGGTAAATGGATTACATTGTGGTGTGTGTGGTCAAAGGGTCCTCTTTTTCCCCTTCTTTTTCATGACCTCTTTTTTTGACTGACGTTAATGGGATGCTGCTTTTCCTGCCGACCTCGTTTGGTTTGCTTTGCTCTCTACGCTTTGAAGTCTTTAGATCACTGTTTTCTCAGAGGCCTTGGTAGTTGCCAGTGCCAAACTGTAAACTTGATCTGTTGCGATTTTTACCAACATTGAAAGATGCAGTTTCTGACTTTGGCCACTGGTTGTAAAAGTGGCAAGCTTGAGCTGAGAAGAGTCCCCCCAAAAATGTGTATGATTGTATGTCATGATTTGTGCCCCATGTCATCAAAACCACCTTCCATTTAAATGTGAAATTACATTGCTAACTTAGGTATGACAGTTATTCTATTTAAAGTTTACTGGTATGTACATATTAACAGAATATTACACATCCAATCTAAAATTTGTAAAAAAAAGTTGATTAAGTAAATACTGCCTCCTAACGGAGAAAAGGGACTTGTGGGTTAAGACTGAACACAAAATATAGCATTGGGCTGTTGTCCGTTTGACTAGTTGTAAGCTTGTAATTTAAAGGTTTAGTTGTATTGAATAACATTGTTAAAATAAGCAAACCATATCAAAACACCTCTGATGTTCCATTAAGCACAATGTTAAGAAATGTCTGCTAGATAGTATTCTTCTTAAGATGTTGTTTGTTACATTAGAGATAACTTGCTTGCCCTCCTGAGCTCCCTCTCATAGTTAAACTGAGTTAAACTGCTCCCAACATGTGTCCAAGGTCAATTACTTAAACCCTCATCTGGATGGCTGCACACTAATCTTGTTTTTCGAGCGTCAGAACAGCGGCTGGATTAACATGCCACTCTAACTGGGTATGCTCACAGCTGCTATGATGTAGCATCATCCTCATACTTCAGCTGAGAATAGAGGAATATAAACTGACTGGTGCTTATGGGAGCATTTTGTCCACAAATGGAAGGTATGGACAGTATGTTTGGAGCACTATGAGGGTTTGTAGCACCATGAGGGTTTGTAGCATCATGAGGGTTTG
>JACXGM010027443.1:0-14483 GCA_016801145.1 Umbra pygmaea | reverse complement strand
TAACGTCATATCTAACCTTAACCGTTAGTAACCTCATGCCTAACCTTAACCGTTAGTATCCTCCTACCTAACCTTAAATGTGAATGTTGCAATATAATTTCGAACGCTATGGAATGTATGGAATGTTCTCGCATAAATCCGCTAAACGAAATGTACCGGAGCAACGTAATTCAAGTACAAATATAGCCTAATAACAAAATGTGCAGTTCAAACGTAAAAGCACCCTAAATAGGTTGGCATAGAACGTAATTTATGTTTTCAAAATAGTTTCCTGAGAACGTAATTTGGGAGAAATTCTGAGATTTACGGTTGTCTGTAACGGTGTGCATGGGGAATGGAGTCAGATGCAGGTGGTTTGGCGCCCCTTTTCTTTATTGACACAAACGCTCAACAAAATAAAGAACGGTGCCTGTAGGCCACCTATAAACAAGGGTGACAGTAATGCCCAACAAAAATACTGTAGAACACTTAACAGGAGAATTAACCTTCCATCAGTGCCGGCCCGAGCCTTTTGGGGGCCCTCTCCTACCACGCAGAGTCACCTCTGCACTCGATTGGGGGCCCCCTGGTGGCCAGGAGGCCCCAAGCAGCCACTTAGTTTGCTTATGCATAGGGCCAGCCCTGCCTTCCATTCTCAGGCAACAACACATTAGAATAGCCTGGCTTTACGCATACAGGAATATATAAGGCCTAATACTGTAGGCAAATGTATCAAAAAGGCTAGTTATTAAGCGAATGTAACAGATAGCACACACACGATGACAAATGGCAATATCCCACAATTCCCCCCAAGTTCATTACTCCTTAAATAGAGAGTGATGACAATTTGCAACACAAAAAAACCTTTGATACACCCAAAAATTAAAAAAATAGATTTTAAATTAAATGTATTGTGTCAACAGATTCCACATAATTGTGTTAGGTTAGTTAAAAGAAAAAATATTAAGGTCATTTAATTTAATTGACATACAGTAACACAATGATTGTTAATTAAGCCAATAAAAATGTTATTATGGACTTAAAATATATATTTACATGCTACATATTTTACATTTGTAATTTAACCACATATCTTATTATAGTAAGCCACACCAACAAGATCATTTCCCAGAATGCATTGCTCTTTGAAGTGAACGCTTGTGTTGCCACACATGACCGTGTTTGTTAGTCACTCATTTTCAATACTTTGTCCATCATGAGTACCTTGGACAACATCCCAAATGTTACATATTCACTCCCTAACATTTTCCTTCTGTGATAGTTTTGATCTCCAAAATTACCAGTGTGTAATGTCTGCCAGACCCTTTCGGCTGTCGCCCAACATTCCTAGATATCTTAAAGATATCATCACAGCATCTGCTGAATCTTTTGGGAATCTTGGGAACTTAACCATCTTACCAAAATGGTTTAACCCTACATGCCAGGCACAGGCTTGCAAAAGGATTCCTTTTGGCATCCGGTTTAAGGTTCAACAGCAAGGTGGAATTTTTTTAATCTGAACAGTCATGACATAAGTGGTGGTGAAACTTTTTTTTGACACACGATTGAATTACTTTCAATAAATGTACGTATGTGTTTGTTAATTGTTAATATTTGACAGATTCATTGGTCAATATACATGTAACAACAAGGATGATAGAACAGTTCTGAAGTATCAACATACAGAAGAGCATGCTGGGAAATATAGGATGGAAAATCAATTTATGTCATTTCAATGTAATTCATTTTAATTTCATCTACATGATTTAATCAAATAGATCTGAATTTGCTGCAAATTATGTTCACTGAAAGCAGTTTAATTACGTTGAGGGGATGAACACAATTAATTTGGGTAGATCAAACATAATCTGTATGGGTACATCAGTTTTTTCAGTGTATAGTGGTAATTCCATATGATACTGTTGAAAGTTACTATTTGTTTCTAAAACAATTTGGAAAATTGATAACATTTAATGCAATGAGCCCATGATGAAAGTCTTTGAAGCAAACTCTTTAACCTGTAATTGTTCTTAATAAGAAACTGTCAGTTTATGATCCAATTAATAATCCTGTGATTTTATGGCCTACCTCGGTTTGTTTGGTCGTGTCTGTACTGACTTGCAGGTGTCTGTCTTGGACAGGACAGTTTTGAAAGATAGATTTTTGATTACAATTAGGTTTTTATGCCTGGTTAAATATTGGTAAAAAGTAGTGTACTGTACTGTATATAGTCATACTGTTGAACTGATGAAATAACAAAAATTGCTAACAGTGTGTAGATAGAACATACATTCTTAAGACCTTTTATTGTTGCTCTTTTAGTGGTAGATGGGTTCTACTGCCTGTGCAATCCTGGCTATGCGGGTGTGAGGTGTGAGCAAGACGTTGATGACTGTGCTAGCAACATGTGCAGCAACAACTCCACATGCAAAGATCTTCACTTGGTAAGCAATTTTATTTTTTGGTAAATGTGTTTCAAATAAAGTTAACACAATAACACTTGGCTCATTAAAAGTTAAACGATATATTATGGAATTATCAATGTTGGTGCCCACTACTAATACAAAATATATCAGGTGAAATTAAAATGGTAATTGACATATTTTCAATCGGCTCTTTCAAATCCAAAACTGTAGTTGTATTATTATTCGATTTGTTCAAAATGAAACATGGATTCAATCTGATCAAATGTTAACCGAGGATAGCAAAAAGTTGGGTTAACCGAGCAAAGCAAAAAAAAACAATTTTATTTATTGTATTCTTTTATATGCAACCCTGACAGTGTTGACCGATCATGGGAGCAAACAAAAAATGTACAGGGTTTGTAAATTAATCAATGTTCCAATACTTGGTTGTTCTGATGAGTATAGTAAATGTATGTACTGTCTCTACAGTGAAAGGGGATACATTGATGTTGGTCCGTATCAAACAGACAATACATTAAAACACCTGTCACAAACAAACGCAACACTATGCATAAAATCTGTGGAACTGTATGCGCACAACTTCAATGTATCGCACTGCACTGGCACAAACGGCTCAAGATTAGAAATTAGCTGCTGAATGTGCTAACTAATGCATAGTCTACTACACTGCTAGTCTCCCGTGATATTCGCTAGGATCACGTTGGTGGCTATTTTTGCTCATACACTTAAAAGTGTAGGCCTACCTGGATCTGGATGTTGTTTTTTAACAAAAATAATTCTGAATTTGTTTTAAAATTAACAAATTTTATAATTACACCATAATAGCCTATGATTAGAGAAGAAAAAAATGTCAAGGCTATAACAAGTACATTATGCTGATTTCTGGGTGTGCAAGCTGCCTCTTTGGGTGGCACAAGCACACCATGGCACACACGTGCCTGCACCACTGCTTTGTGGAACACAGAAACTTTGGATCAGTAGGGCACTGCAAACGTGTGATGTATGAAAGCACAATGGTTTGTCATGCTTCCGCACCGCCTACGAACTGCAACACGCACCACATCCGCACTGCAGACGGAGTATATCTGAAACGGGCCTTATAATGGTAGAATGTAGAATTCTTGTTCACTATGTTAAAAAACAACACTGATGGGAAATGCCCATACCTGAAAATCTAAAACAAAACAGCTGCTGTTTTGGAGATGCTCTAACCAAGTCATCTAGCCATCATAATTTGTACATTGTCAAAGTCGCTCAAAACCTTAGGCTTGCCAATTTTCCTGCTTCTAACACATCAACTTTGAGGACAAAATGAAGAAGCAGGAAACATGGGAAAGCATAAGCATTTTTATGACTTACAAGGACCACATTGTGATGGCTAGATGACTGGGTCTGAGCATCTCCAAATCTACGTACAGCTCTTGTGGGGTTTTCCCGGCCTGCAGTGGTCAGTAGTAGTACCTATCAACAGTGTCTTGCAGTTTGTTGCGTATGGGACTGCAAATGGGGGACCTACACAATATTAGGCAGGTGGTTATAATGTTATTGCTGATCGGTGTAAATGATGTTCACTAAATAAATACATATTTTTATATATACAGTTAGGGCTGGGTGATATGGCCAGAAAATGATATCACGATATAAAATAGATATTTTTTCGATACGATATGCCTAACGATAAATTGAAAGGACCTGCTGTGACTTGATTAAATCAAAGTGTATAGTCTGCTGTATAAACAAATAAAAACAATACATACAAAAAATATTGATTGACCTTGTTATATTTCTGTTCAAAATTTTCAGGTAAACTTGAACTACAAGCAATATGAAATACTCCTCATTTGTTGATGTTTCTTTGTTTTAGAGAAAAAACAGCTGTTATCGCGATATGTCGATATGGGATATTCTCCTCAATATTATTTTTAAAAACTCGATAACGATAAATATTGAATTATCGCCCAGCCCTATATACAGTATGAAAAATTGTTGAGTTCCAAAATATTTAGTAGATTTTTTTGTTTTTCTACACACCAGTCTGACCGCTTCAGTTTTTTCCTAAGGAGCACATGTGTTGCAGGGTCATGGACCAAAGCCAAGATAGGATGAGTATCCTAGATTACAATGTGGGCTACTTCACTTAAACACATAGCATGGTTACAGGCAGAGATGGTTAGGGGATATTTGAAACTGTGTTGAAATCCTATTAACGCCCATTGTTCACTTACCACGTACGTTGTCAATGGGGTTCGCAGGACACTGAGGAGTGAATAAGAGTTAATAGGGTGCTATTGAAAAAAATAAAGACATAAAAATTAAGCCTAGTATAAAAGCAAATCCTGGATTTGAAAATAACCAACCTTCTCTGTAATATCATATCTCAATGGCATCCTAACACAGATTATTTTATGAGAAAAATTGGATTTCTAAGCAGATACCAAAGCTTTTCCGGAGAGAGATTTTGCAGCAGTTTGATTTGGAGTAGGTTACAGTACATTAACAATAACATAAAGTCCACATTTCATGTAATCTGCTATAGACAATATTGTAGTCTTACTGTATCATTGTGATTTTCTGATTATTTAAATACAGCTCTGTAAAAAATAAAGAGATCACTGCAAAATCACTAGTTTTTCTGGTTTTAATATTGATAGGTATGTGTTTGGGTAAAATAAATGTTTCTCCCAAATTCTAAATACAAATATTATCATTCAGAGCATGCATTTGCGGAAAATTACATTTGGTCAAAATAATAACAAATATTGTATGCAGTGTTGTCAGACAGAAAGCAAGTTAATATTCATGTTTAAATAAAACATTACAAATGTGTTAACTTAGGATGAGATCAGAAATCAAAATTTAGTGGAAAAATAATAATTGTGTAATATGCATCTTGGCATGCTCTCCACCAGTCTTTCACATTGATGTTGGGTGACATTATGCCACTCCTGGTGCAAATATTCAAGAAGCTTGGCTTTGTTTGATGGCTTGATCACATTCAAGAGGTTTTCCATGGGGTTGATTGCAAAAAAATGATAAGTGGTCTCTGAATTCTTTCTGGAGCTCTGTGTTATTACAAAAAAATTCTGTGTGTATTTTGTAAAGTGTTTGGCAGCAGCTACTTTCATTTCCTCCTGGATCTCCTTTATCTACTAAAAAACTTGGTTACACGTTGTAATGGAGCCTTGTTAAAGCTATAGTAGAAACACTCACATTGTTGCAAATTCCTTTTTAATAGTAAATGTATACATTGGGGTTATTTTATTTGACTGATAAAAGTGATCATGTAATAATTTCTGATAGTCTGTCTGGAAGTATTTGCAATTAACAAATCACTTTTTTTAACCCTCCATTTTGGGCTGTATTTGTACTGCAGTATGTTGTTTATACTGTATGTACAACATTTGTAAGTAGAATCATTATCAGGCCCCTATCAGCCAGAAAGCACATGTTTGAAAGGGTTTTTTTTATTACATGGGGCGAAAATCGGTTCACACATGGTGATTTTCATTGAAAATCTTTGGCTTGACAGACCCACTTTTTTTCCTAAAATAAAATGTCATTGTTAATACAATTGTATAATATAGTAAAAATGCATCCATGTTCTGAAACTGTTATATTCCCTGCTCCAAATGTTCTATTGGATTCATTTTTAGGACAATGGAAGATGTTTTGGACCAGATAATCAGAGTGTATGCAAACAGATTAGGCAAAATGAAAAGCTATCGATTGTAGACTATTTATTCATTTGAATGCAGCCAAATCTGTACAACATGTTGAACAATGAAACTCATTATATCCCGTAATAGGCAAAGCCTGATGATAGTGTATCACAGCAAGACGTCTTTTCCAAATCCTCCAACTGAGTCATCTAACAAGAGGACTAATTGACCCATGATGCTTTGCCGGTAAAGGCTCTTTGCCCATAATCCTTTGCAGATTTCTTAACACAAACAGAAGCCACATTGTGCATTGGCATAGTACACTGTACAGTATATTCAAATAAATAACATGCCTGTAAAAGAGTAGCATTTCTTGTGACTTAAATGAATGCATTCTGTATTTATTTATTTTAGAGGGTCTGAAAATGTTAATTAATTAAACCTTTGCAGTTAATTCATTAATTTAATCTGATAAAAAAATGATAAAATGCTGTGTCTTTTAATTATAATAACCTGCATACCTCTAATGAGTTGATGGCTGTGTGACCTATGACCTTGTGGCTTAAGTGCTTTCATTTGTTTTAAATGGATGACTGTGTGCACTTCTGAGGCATGACTGTGTATATGTCATGCCAGTGTTTTATGTAATATATTTATTTCCAAATCTCATTAATTTGATAGAGCATCAGTTAGCTATATCACAATTGGTTTCAGAAGTGGGGTTAAGACTTGCATTTAGTGGTTAACCTAGTACAAATTAAATTAAAGATGGGACAAAGATTTGGAGAGCCTCTTCACTTACTGGAATTGTGCAGAGGTGACCAAACTGAAGTCCGCTAGTCAAAGTACTTACTTCCTGAACAGATGGTACACTTAGAACCAAAGGTTCCAAATGATTGTGCATCTTATTTTATTTGTCATCATGTGTCCTACTTTTTTTATGCTCAATAAAATATCAACAAGCTTAAAAAAAGGTTTCTCAGAGAGGGGCAAAGTTCACTTTGGGGTGTACTCACTTTTGTTGCCAGCAGTTTAGACCTTACTGGCTGTGTGTTGAGTTATTTTGAGGGCATGGTAAATTTAAACTGCTGTACTAGCTGTACAATCACTACTTTGTACATTGTAGCAAATTGTAATTTCTTCATTGGTGTCACATGAAAAGTTGAATAATCATATACAGTATTTACAAAAATGTGAGGGGTGTACAGCATATACAGTATATATATGTTTTTTTCAGAATCTGTCACCAATGGGATGGAAACCTATGTTTACAATTACCTCATTTAATGTGCGCTCTTATTCTGAGCGATTTAGAGTAATGAGTGCATACATTTTAACCTCGTAATGATGTATGTATAACATGAAAAATTTATGCTCAACATTTTGATAATTAAATTATATTTTGGAATAGGATTTAGTATCAGTTGTTTTAAATATTGCCCTTACAACTGCAATGTTTTACATATTGTGTTTATATCTTTAATGTATGCAGGTGTGAAAGTGGATTCTATTGTATTGCACTCTTTTTTATCTTGTATTGTGGCGTAAACATGATTGGTAATGATGTTTTCATCACTTCACAAAGCACTCCTATTTGCTTTCAACACACGTTTTTCCACTCAAAAATAATCCCAGCACCCCAGAAGTGCGCTCTGCACTCACAATATGATGAATGGAAGAAGACATCTGGCACAATAAAACCTAAAAGTGTAATGACAATGAACCTCCGCCGTTAAGACCGTAACACGTGTAGACAGAATTGAGTCTACAGTTAGTTTCATTTCTGCTTCTTCCCTTCTGCCTTGGCAAATTGTTAGTGTTCTAACCACAGGAAATTGGGCCTATTTTCCAGTCAGTTCACTCATTTTCATGCAGCTGACATGGCAGTAAGTTAAAATAATGTTGTCGTTACCTATTGTTACTTATAGTTTTTTGGCATTGAATTCATTACTATACAGTTTTCACTGATTCTGCACGTTTACTGGTACAGAATTGCCTCCACTCTTTTGCCCCTTACCTTACCGTCTTATTTTCACCCCTGAATAGATCCATTACCTGTTAATAATTTCTATACAGCACATACTTCATGTGCATAGCTACAGTGATGGTGTTGTCTATCATTAAGTTACCTTGATTATTTCTTCATACTATGCCTTTTTAAATATCTGAGTTTATGGTACGGTACATATTCCATGTGTAGCTACTATAGTAATATTAAGTGACGTCAAGTACTCTTGATTAGCTATCAAAAGTAAGACATCAAAGGTGTATGAACTGTGAAAGCATATGGTACATAGCGGCATGTGAAACAACATGGACCTCGGCATGATGAAAGTGCAGGCCAAGCACTTGACTGCATGGTTGAAAAGATTATTGTTATCCTGGATGAAAAGGATTCTGACTGAATTAATGAGGGTCTGTCCCAAATGGTACCCTACAGACTAGGGAGTTCTGCTTGCTTATGAACCTGAAACCACTGGGCTCTGGTGAAAAGTAATGCACTGTAGAGGGAATAGGTTGACATTTGTGATGCCCCCTTTGGATTTCAGCTTATGCTATATAATATATTAATTGTATGTTTAGAGCTTTACCCCTTCAAGGGGTAAATACATGTTACATGAAAGAAACGAAAAACACATTGTTAAATTAACATATATTAGATTTTTATTCCCAATGGACCTTACAAGCTGGATGAAAAAACGTTCTCTATTGTAATCAGTTCGGAGTTTCTGCCAGTGATAGGCATTCACGTGTAAAAACATTAACCTCCCATATTGTAGACAATGGCTTTTTAAATTCCCTGATTACTGCTGCATGTGTCAGTTACAATATGTTCATATGATACTTCAGCATGTCCATAATACATCAATGCATTCATTTAATTGAGAGGAGAAAAGTGTATCACTACCAAATAAAGACCCAAAGATGCAGTACCAAATCATTTCACCCATGTGTGCACAAACAATAACAGGCATGGACTCACACATAATTTACTCAACCTGACAACAAAGGAATGGCAACAGGACATGAAGTCCAGAGGTGTTTTCTTACATGCTGTCTAGTCTGCAGATTTATGTAGAATAGTTTCTGGTGGGTAGTTTTCACTCAATTGATCAAAGGAGGCTAAAGTCCCTTCTAGGTTTTGGATTCCTACAATGTAGATGCCCTCCCATAGAAATATAATGGATAGAAAGGTCATTGAACTACTTGGCATGGTCATTCGATCAGTACACAACAAAATGGCGATTGTTGTTCGTTGTCACGGTGACAACACGCAAATCGGTTTAATGCGGAAGTAGGCCGCTAGATATTTGCAATGAAATGTACACATTATAATGGCTGCCGTTCTGACCATTCTGCTACATTGATTTGAATTGGAATGGCCTTTCTATCCATTCCATTTCTATGTGCCCACCTCTCCCAGGCATTATACATTTGACATATTCCCTGTGTTGCGTAGTGCCAGAAACCAGACTATCAATAGTCTGGTTGTTTATTAAATGACATTATTTACATATATTGGAACAGACCTCGTGTTGG
The DNA here is from genome assembly GCA_016801145.1 of Umbra pygmaea. Classification (NCBI taxonomy): domain Eukaryota; kingdom Metazoa; phylum Chordata; class Actinopteri; order Esociformes; family Umbridae; genus Umbra; species Umbra pygmaea. The sequence continues at coordinate 4,879 of JACXGM010027443.1, read as the reverse complement.
CAATCCCAGATGGATGGTGTGAGTTATTACCTGTTTCACTCTCACTGTTCTTTCAGTGTGTTGATGTTACACCTGTAGATGAAGCTCTTTTGGCCCTATGGGGTCTCGTCGATAGCCATTGTTTGGTAATGTTGTGTGTTGCTTTCATTGTAATTATCCAATCTTTATTTTGTTAGTAGCATGCCTGACACACACACACACAGACACACAGACACACAGACACACACATTTGAGCTTCCTGACAGACTTACAGGTAACCAAATGGTTTGAGCACCGACCAGTAAACGAAAAGTTGCTGCATTGAATCCCCAAGCCAGCAAGGAGAAAAACACCTGTCTCTGTCCATGAAAAAGGCACACTACAGTAGCAGCTCACTGATGTGCTGGGTTCAAAGGACCTATTTTATACTCTGGAGAAAGAGTGTTGGGTAAAGTGTTTGGCCTGTAACCACAAGGTTGCTGGATGGACATCACGCTCTAGGGTTATCATGAATAACGGCGTAACTACACTCTCTGTATGTACACACACACACATACACACACACAAAGTCATTACTGTAGGCTTTGTGTTAATTCATTTGTAAAGGATTAAAGCTGAATGATCTATTGCAGTCTTGATGGATTCATAGGCAAATGCCAATACTGCTGAGGGAATGCATTCTTGTTCATTGAAAAGCAGTTCATTCATTCTCTGCTATGATGTTCTCTATAGAAGATCTCTATTGTTTCTTGCTCAGAACTTTGTGTCCCTGTGACCTTGATCCAACTAGCAAAGCCAGGTTCTGGTCGAGCTATGCTCAGATTCACCCAGCTATCTAAGCCCCTCTGCAATTTTATTTTAAATTCTACTGTAGTTTTTGTTTTTATCGACACATTTCAAGGTTTTAGTTAATAAACAATGCGGGTAAGACAGCTAAAGCTTTTACAGTAATGTAAATCCAAGGGATTGAACTTTTGCTGGTAAGACATCTGAACAAATGTATCTTGCTTTCACATTCCCCTGTGGCTCAGTTGGTACACTGTGGTGCAAGTAACATCAGGGTTGTGGGTTTGATTCCCATGGGGGACCAGTACAGTAAAGTAGAATAATACAGTATATGCCGCCTTGCAAGTCACTCTAGATGGACCGTCTTCTAAATGCCGAATAGAGAAAGGGAACCATTTTTTTTTTCCTAAGAAACAAACATTTTGAAACACAATAACATTACTACCTGTGTGACAGCGAAATATTTCTGTCTTGTTCTCGCCTGTAAGTCAATGAAAGTTAAGATGCATTGTCTGAGTTGGTATTGTGTACACACATGCACACACACACATACAGTTGCAATCAAAATTATTCAACCCCCATTTGCAAATTGCGTTTATTGTCAAAATGTACTGACTCTGAGCTGTTTGCAATGAACAAATCAAACCAAAGCAATTGAAATAGCTAAAAATATATATTTCAAGTGGTTTCCCCAAATCCAACTGAAAATGCAACTCACAATGACTTCTCCAGTCTCACAACTACAGTATTCAACCCCCTGATGAGAATCCCTCATAACAACACAAACATGCAAAACAGGTGTTGTCTCAAGCACACCTGATGCAACTAATCAAGGGTTTCATTTCACGAGGTGTGCTTGAACTGGAACACATGAAATATCTGAACTCGGTAGGGCTTTGTTGAGTGTGACGTTTGACTGCATTTTAGAAACATGGTTAAGACAAAAGAATGGTCCAAAATGTTACAAGAAGAGATCATCACTGTTCACAAACATGGAACAGGATACAAAATAATAGCGAAGACACAGAATGTTCCCAGAAACACTATTGGAAGCATAGTTTACAAGTTCAACGTGAAGGGAACAGTGATTACATTACTTGAACGTGGCAGAAAAAGGTAGCTATTAATGGCTGCAACCAGATGTCTGAGATGGCAGGTTGTGAAAAACCCTTGAGTGACTGCAAAAGACCTGCAGCAAGACTTGGTGGCAACAGACACTGAGGTTTCAGTGAGCACAGTAAGCTACGTACTAAACGCAGAAGGTTTCCATGCCAGAACTCCAAAACGTACACCACTACTAAACCAAAAGCACAAGAACTCTCGGCTCCAATATGCTCAAAAACAGATAAAGAATTCACAGAGGTTTTTGGATTCTGATCTGTGGAGTGATTAAAAAAATTGGAACATTTTGGAATGATGGATCAGTGAAATGTCTGGAGGACAAAGAACCATACGCTAAAAAGAACTGACTGCCCACAGTCAAGAATGGTGGTGGCTCGGTGATGTTCTAGGGCTACTTTGCATCCCCTGGCACAGGAAACCTACAGCGTGTGGAAGGCAAGGTGGATTCATTGTATCAGGAAATCCTAGGAGAAAAAGTCATGCCGTCTGTGTGAAACTGAAGCTTGGGTGTCATTACACCTTCCAACAGGACAATGATACCAATCATACCTCAAAATCCGCCAAGGCTTGGTTGCAGAAGAAGTCCTTGAAGATTCTACAGTGGCCATCACAGTAACCTGACTTGAACCCCATAGAACATATCTGGTGGGATTTGAAGAAGGTGTTGCATCACGCAAACCCAACAATACATGAGGAATGGGCTAAGATTCCTCTGGAACGCTGCCAGAGGCTGGTGTCTGGATATGCATCTCATTTGCAGCAGGTCATATTAGCGAAAGGGTGCTCTACTAATTACTAAATATGCTCTACTAAGTACTAAAGATGTTTGCCATGAAGGGATTGAATAATTATGAGACTGGAGAAGTCATTATCAGTTGCATTTGCAGTTGAATGTGGGGAAATTACATGACACAGTTGTTCTGTTGAGGTATTTCAATTGCTTTCGTTTGATTTGTTCATTGCAAACAGCTATAAGTCTGTAAATGTTTACAATACATTTGATTTGCAATCAGATTTAATATGTTTTACTGTAACTGTGCATATACATACATTTCAGTATTCACATTCAGATAGCCAGGTACAGGAACCCACTTCACAACTTCTTGCCTAGTGCCCAACTAGCAGCCTACACCCTGTTGAATGCCCCACTTTAGTGCCCTACCCAGGGGCGAGGGTACTGTTTAGGGCAGAACCTGTGTTTACGGTTGTTCTAGCTCACCGTCTGCAACAGTGCCCCACAGAGCTACAACAGCTTATTGGGGAGAATTGCATCTCCCTGAAGGTGATTTAACAGCAAAAATGAGATTATTGTTGCTTCCCAAGTAGCACACTCCTCCTTTTATAGTGCACTACAATTGACATGGGCCCTATGGTAGAGCCCAATGAGAACTGAAGTGCAGAGTGAACTGGTTGCTACTTGGGACTCCTCGTATATTCTCCGTAGCCTGAGGTGAGAAATTGGAGTCTCCCAGAGGCATCTAATTCATCATGAGATGACTGGGATTTTTTTATCTCTTGTATTCCTCTCTCCTCTCTCTTATGGCCCTGCTGTGCACACATTATACTGGACAAAGCCAAACACCTCCCCTCCACTCTATGAAATACTGATTAGCAGGCATTCAAAAAAGCACCACACACACACATTCATTCTGGATATTAGACTTTGGCTGTTGGCTGGAAGAGTCCAGAAATTGTAAACACCAGAACCCAAAATAAATAGATGAGACTACTTTTTTGCAAATAAAATTTATGAACTCCAGATGTTCTTTTCATATTTTCACGGTAGACGTCTTTTGACTGAGTGGGAGGTTGTCAAATAAAACTCTTCTGTGTTCATCTGAACATCCTGGAACGCAGCGTAGTATATGGTAACAAACGTACCACAATATTACTCAATGCGTGGGAGTTTAAACTTGGGGACCGTATCGGGCCAAAACAAATTGATGTCAAGCTCATTCAGTGAGACATTTACTGGTGTGATAATACGTCTCGCTGTGCTAGGATTTGGGGTATAAAACGCTAAAGGTACATTGAGCCAGGAGAAGAGCCAGGAAAAGGGGTTGTCATGGACAACTGCTGTATTCACTATATTCCATTGCAGGGGTATTAAAATCCAAGCCTAGAGGTCCAGAGAACGGCTGGCTTTCTGTTCTGCCTGATAATGAATAGCAGCCACCTGGTGGTGTAATGTACGTCGACACCGATCCGTGATTATACGGTGGAATGAAAGCCACAGTGTAATTGGACTCACAGTCCAGATATGAGCAACTCTGCTGTCATTAATATGTGTATATTTACATTGTGGATTTATTTTTTCACTTCCTGTATTCCAGAGTTACGAGTGCCGCTGTCTCCCCGGTTGGGAGGGTGAGTTCTGCCAACAGGAAGTGGACGAGTGCTCATCGGAGCCATGCAAAAACAGTGCTGCCTGCACCGACCTCTTCAACGGCTACAGGTACAGCACAGTGCGTTGTGGGTCCATCCTGTTAATCAGACCGTATAGTCAGTGTCCTAGCAACACATTACACATACAGTACTGTAAAAGATCCCCGGAAGGCTTCCTCAGATGGCCTGGGGCGGTCTAGTGCCTTCTGCGCTACCGGGGTTTTCGAATGAAGCACACTGCAATATCACTCTGTCACTGTCTTCATCCAAGAAAATATTTCTAATACAAGAGAGGAAACGAAAGCGGAATAGAAGAAAGCAATGATAAGATAGCAATCATACATTCTTCCACCGATCAAGCACCGACCCCAGTAGAACAATATGAAAAATACTAAAGAAAGAAAATAGGCGAGAAAAAAGTGAAAGTGTTCAGATAGTGATCAGTGATCATCTGGATTTTGACTCTGCACCCTCAGCAGCAGAGGTAATAAAGCTTAGATGGCAGGTAAAACAAACAAATCAATCAACAGTGAGAGAAAATGGCTATATTTTCTTTAGCTAGAGTTAATAATCTGCTGGTGGTGTGTGTGTGTGTGTGTGTGTGTGT
>JACXGM010027442.1:0-14483 GCA_016801145.1 Umbra pygmaea | reverse complement strand
GAACGTTTTAGGCAGATGTTACAGCTGTGGGACTACTCTCCTGTCATTAATACGCTGTGGTCTAGTCATCAACAGAATATTAACGGATTGAAAGGGGAGAAAATTTGATTTTGGCGTGACATTTCTTGCGTGTGCGTGAGAGCGTGAGATTGATGCTGAAAGCGTGAGTGTCACGCCAGATGCGTGAGAGTTGGCAACCGTGGATCGAGGTCTGGGAAATTAGGTGTAACCTATAAAAGATGATATTATACTTAATGCGCAATGGCTGCTTTGGCCAGGGCTCGAAATACAAGGCGTCCCGCTTTATATAGCCTAGTATAAAAATATGTCTGGGACGGTTCATAACCAACTTTGGGACGTTTACGGGACGATGGTCAGTAAAACCAGCCTGATCTTACCCCAAGATGTACATATAACACGATGTTGGTTTTATCGTGCTATAGAGATGCCAAATTAACTTTTCGCGTGGTATAGATGCACCAAACTGGCGTATAATATGTATGCCAAACTTTTTTGTGTTATAAATATACCAACATCATATCTAAACGTTCACCTAACCTTTACACCTTAACCACACTGGAGTCTTACCTAACCTTAATCACAGCGATGCAGACGACACCCAGATCTACTTAGCCCTATCGGCTAACGACTACAGCCCCATTGACTCCCTATGCCAATGCATTGATGAAATTAACAATTGTTTAACTGAAGAAAGTTTTGGCACATCCAAAGAGAAAAATGAAGTCATCGCATTTGGAAACAAAGATGAAGTTCTCAAGGTGAACGCAAACCTTGATGCTAGGGGTCAAACAACTAAAGATCAAGTCCGGAATCTTGGTGTGATTCTGGAATCAGACCTTAGCTTCAGTAGTCATGTTAAAGCAATAACTAAATCAGCATATTATCATCTTAAAAATATCTCAAGAATTAGATGCTTTGTTTCCAGACAAGACTTAGAGAAACTTGTTCATGCTTTCATCACCAGCAGGGTGGATTATTGTAATGGCCTCCTCACTGGTCTTCCCAAAAAGACCATAAGACAGATACAGCTCATACAGAACGCTGCGGCCAGGATTCTAAGCAGAACCAGGAAATATGAACATATCACGCCAGTCCTCTAAACTGGCTCCCAGTCACATTTAGGATAGACTTTCAAAGTATTATTACTGGTATATAAATCACTCAATGGCCTAGGACCTAAATACATTGCAGATTGTTGAATATAAACCCAACAGACCCCTCAGATCATCAGGATTACATCAGCTAGAGATACCAAGGATTCAGACAAAATGCGGAGAATCTCCTTTTAGCTACTATGCCAGCCGTAGCTGGAACCAGCTCCCAGAGGAGATCAGATGTGCTCCAACAGTAGTCACCTTTAAATCCAGACTCAAAACACATGTGTTTAGCTACACTTTTACTGAATGAACTCTGTGCTAAGTCCGAACCGATTGCACTATATTTTATATGGTTCGTTCAGTCTCTTTTATTTCTTAAACTGTACTATTTTTTTAACTGTTTCACTTTAATTTTAATTGCTTTAATTTTATCTGTTTTGAATTTTTATGTTTTCCTGTTTATGTAAAACACCTTGAATTGCCATTGTGTATGAAATGTGCTATATAAATAAACTTGACTTGCATTGCCTAAGGTGTTGCCTAACCTTAACCGTTCCCAATATAAACTTATGGCGTCTCTATGGAACGCAAAAATTCTATTTGGCGTATGAATAACACGAAAATGTCAAGTGTAATGTCGTGTAGTACGCAAAGGGGTGCGTTTAGGTTTGTAAAACATAACTTGCATACAACACGGGTTACTAATGTAGCCTATATGTTTAAAAACAAGATGAAGCAGTTCATAATGAATGATGAAAAGATTAAATATAAAAAACAACATATATTTACACTTCTCCACATCTACAGAACATAAATATGAGATTGATATTCTCCCAACGAGCCGCATTATCAAATTCTCACCTGACGCGAACAGTTCTTTTAGTATGTTAGAGATTAATATTTAGCATAATGGTAAAACATATAAAGAGGGAAGATCTAAAGTTGCAAAATATGATTGTGACTTTGGCTGTTTTAAAAAATGGAACACAAAAGAAATGTAGGTTTAATGCAGGTTTGAATGGCATGTCAGGACGTTTAAAAAATAATTTGCAATGATCGGATATTGAATATAGGGTAAATTCAAGGTGATATAGGCTATGTAATTATTTAGGTTATGTAAATACAACATTTTAGAAAACAATTCCAATTTTGTTCAAATAGGCATATTATTATTAGAATGCGAATTATACCGGGCCAGACTGCAGGCGAGATGCTATAGCAGTGGTCCTCAAACCCTTCCATGGAGGGCTCAGGGTATGCAGGTTTTTGCTTTTACCTTGTACAAACCTGATGGAGTAGTTCACTAATTGGTTAGGATCTGCCCTCACCTGGCAGTCTAGGTCCTAATTATGCTCTAATTGAAGGGAAAGACCGAAAACCAGCATACACTAGGCCCTCCATGGAAGGGTTTGAAGACCACTGTGCTATAGCATTTCAATTGTCTGTATGGCTAACAGTAGCTCTAGAGAAAATGGTAGTATGATCTTCTTGGCCTGGGATTAATTCAAATGCGCAAAATTGTTTTAGCTAATGAGATTTTTGCATTTGTGGAAAAAAGTTAAGCCGCGAGGCCTGCATCTGCATATTAATTTAGGGTAGGAGACAAGGCGGGATCAGTGGCACGTTCACGTGCGGTCAATCTCACGTTGATTGTGATTTATAAAGGAAAGGTGCGCAGGACCTGGCGTACAACCGGTTTTACACATGTGAATTTTTCTGTGGGTACCTACTTTTCCAGTTTTGGCCATACGCCATCTTCTGGTATGTAAGCTGCACAATCTTTTATACATGAGGCCCCTGGTGACTAGGTTATGGGAGTAACAAAACAACACTGAAACCTACATTATGTAGGTCTACAAGCTGCATACACATTACACTCTATACAATGTACACACATCCTCTGTAACACTATTTAAACTAACTCTCTGAACCATTTATTCCAATAGGTGAATGTGTATGGATTTAAACGAACTCTCTGAACCACATATTTCAATAGGTGAATGTGTATGGATTTAAACTAACTCTGTGAACCACGTATTCCACTAGGTGAATGTGTATGGATTTAAACTAACTGTAACATTTTGGCGGGTTTTGTGTTGAGAGGAGGACACAAAGACAGTAGGTTGTAGTTGTTCAGTATTTATTCTATGCATGACGGGTTTCCCAGCTACAACAATCCGGAATACATATGACACTTAAGCGAACACTTATAAAACAAACCTAATGACTATACAACGTACTCTTACAGCGGTACGAACGCTGGCTATAGTCTAGGTAAAAGACGAACGCCTAAACATACATCACCAATTCATTTAGCAACTCACATGATTGTAGCTGATTAACGTCTCCATATGAACTAGAAATTAACAAAAGTCCTTGTCACTTCAAGGGAAACGGGAATAAATAGAAAGTAGGAACTACAAACAACACTCACACACCATATACAGTAAGTTAATGCTCCACGTCTCTCCCTGGGCAGGACTGCTTATATGGGCACCTTGATCACTTCAACAAGACACGGCTGTTTACAATCCTCAATCAGAACCTTCAACTCAGTTCCAGCTTTCTCCAGTCCCAACTGCATTTCCTAGCAGCCCTGGCCAGGAAGAGGCGTGGTTGACTTCAAAGGAAACAAACTTCAAAATAAGAGTCACAACATAACCACCATGCATTAGCATTGAATACACAAAAATGGAACGAAACATGAACAGGACAACTAATAATACACTAAAGGAGTCCATGCTCATTCCTTGACGCCAACCACACTGGCTGGACGTTACATTAACTCTCTGAACCACTTATTCCAATAGGTGAATGTGTATGGATTTAAACTAACTCTCTGAACCACTTATTCCAATAGGTGAATGTGTATGAATTTAAACTAACTCTCTGAACCACATATTCCAATAGGTGAATGTGTATGGATTTAAACTAACTCTCTGAACCACTTATTCCAATAGGTGAATGTGTATGGATTTGGGAAAGACAGAGATGGAAACTGGCATCACTACTTTGAGCCACTAGCGTATAAAAACCTAGGAACTGGACCACACCCTGGAGACTACGAGTACAATGTCACCATGAAGCTCTCAGAAATAAACAAACTACAAATATATAAGGGATGGTAATATTATGTGCTGCATGCTATGAAATAATAATTTAAAACAAAATATATTTTTATTATTGTATAATGAAGAGCACTTTACATATATAAAAAGTTATTATGTAATAGATCTGATTTTTTTTGTGGACCTGTTTAAGTTTCTTGCATTCAACTAATAACCATTTTCATTACATTATAATTGTTTTTATTATTTTATCACTGTACCTAAGTTATCCTGAGCCCAATGAAAGAATATATCTGCCCCCCTTCCAAGAAAAGATGACATTCATGTTGTTGTTATTATTATTGTTATTGTTATTATCATCATAATTATTTTTCAATATTAATATCAAAGATTAGAAGAGTGCCTACAGTTCTCTTCCCTGTCATTACCATATATTTTCTTGACAAAAATGCATTGAAAGGAATCAGTGTCAGTGATTTTACAAACCAGTTAATATATGAAAAACTGTTATACTGACATATTTAGCAAAAACAGATATGCTATATTTTGTAACGTTAGTGTTCAGGGATAAAGCGGAGATGAATGTGAAGTCCAGGGAAACGTAGTTTAATCAAAAAACAAAAACGCCTACAAAGAGTCAAAATGTAGCCATGCTGGAACATGAAACAACACCTACATAAACACTTAGATACTAACAATGAACCACGAGCACCACACACAAACAAAGGGTTTAAATAATATACTGATTAGTAGATTACAAGAACCTGCTGTGTCTGTTGGGAACCAACTAAGCAATCTATAGGAGGATGAAATGATGACGACAACAGTCCAGGACCACAAAAAACACCTGACATGGAGTCGGTGGGGCTGGAGCCACAGATTCAGGCAGTCCAGGAGGGGGAGACTGTCACATATTTACAGTGTAGGTCCTCTTTTTCATGATGCATTGGTGATAGGCTAAGAGTGCGTAAACTCCATACTAAATTGGAATTACGTTCAAACTAGGCTATGTTTGAACTTACGCACAGCTGGTGCAACTGGCTGCTGTACTCTGGAGCTGGATCGATCTGGAGGTGGAGGGTCCATCATCGTCTGGGGCGGTGTGTCACAACAACATCGGACTGAGCTTGTTTTCATTGCAGGCAATCTCAATGCTGTGTGTTACAGGGAAGACATCCTCCTCACTCATGTGCTACTCTTCCTGCAGTCTCATCCTGACATGACCCTACAGCATGACAATGCCACCAGCCACACTGCCCGTTCTATGTGTGATTTATTGAAAGATAGGGATCTCAATCCCATTGAGCACGTCTGGGACCTGTTGAATCAGAGGGTGAGGGCTAGGGCCATTTCCCCAGGAAATGTCTGGGAAACTTCCAGGTGCCTTGCTGGAACAGTGGGATAACATCTTACAGCAAGAACTGGCAAATCTGGTGCAGTCCATGAGGAGGAGATGCACTGCAGTACTTAATGCAGCTGGTGGCCACATCAGATACTGACTGTTACTTTTAATATTGACCCCCCCCCCCTTTGTTCAGGGACACATTATTCCATTTCTGTTAGTCACATGTCTGTGGAATTTGATCAGTTCATTTCTTAGTTGTGGACAATAATAAAAACAATTAAAAGTTTCATTTTTATTCTGAGTTTATATGCAAGGCACTGTATCTCATCCTACTACAATATGCTCTGTGGCTTTCATTAAAAGGCTGATCACGACTAGTTGACCTTGATTCTGGATCCAGATGGCCCAGGGTGTGGCATGGCAAGAACAGTGCCATGTTGTGGCAGACATCAACAATTCTTAGTTAGGTTGAACTGAACATAAGTGTCATTTATGTTGTTTATGGTTCCAGTACAATGTACTGCATTTTTGAGTTGTGTTTACATATGTTGTGTATATGCATGGGATGCTGCCGCCATCTCCTGGACATTCAGTGTTTATCCTACTGGGGAGGCCTAATAATCATTAGCCAGGATGTAGGTAATTAGGCCTGTACAGCTGTTTGGAATATGTAATTAAGATAAATTAAAATGTCCCACCTTTTCTCATTTGACACTTCCCTTTGTCATGAACAAAAGTTGCAACACATAATCAATTTTAGAATTTTCAAAATATTGAAATTAGATTTAGTAAATGCATGTTATCAAATTTTATATTTGCAGATAACTAGACAGGAATATTAATGTCACAGTTGTCCCTCACAATGAAACCTCTGGATTGGTCTATGTCCATACATGCATCCCCCTGATCTTACTGTAGATGTCATCTAGCCACAGAGATCTGACATCTTCAATATAACACACTGTTTGTCCAAACTGCATCCTCTGTGGGTCAATGACATTTAAAATCCCCCTTAAGCAGCAACGCATGTTTTTTAATTTCATTTGACATAAATCAATGTTTTTCACTTAAAGTCAATGAATAAACAATGTCAATGACAAATACAGAATGTTTTCAAACCTCTTTATTCACAATGTTAGAAGTAATCATTACATTTTAAGACTACACATTATTAAAAATAACATTTTTATTTTGTATGTTACAGTTATTTAAACAAGAAAGTTGATTAAGAACCAAGTACCCTTGGTGAGGAGGAGCATAAAGGTTTACCTGTCTTACAGACATAATAAAAGAGCTTTCACCTTGGCAGTCAGGAGATTAAAACCAGGGACCTTTTGAAACCAGTCAGATGCCCTCAGGGCAGCTGACAGGGGGGAACAACCGGGAATGTTGTCCCGGGCCCAGTCCTGAGTGGGGCCACAAATTTTGTTTTTGCACAGTAAATTATTTTAGAAGGGGGCCCTAAATGTGGAGTTTGTCCCGGGCACACAGATTCTTGTCGGCAGCCCTGGTTGCCCTAATCACTATGCCACCTTGCTGCGCAGCATTTACATGTCTATTTAAATAAGTGTATACATGCATCAATTTTTTTTAACATATGTCTTAAGGCCAGGCACCACCCTAAAATTTAAGATTTTGTCTATTTTCAGATATTGGGATGGTTTGCAACTTTAACTTGTATACTTTCATAATATGCACAAATACATCAAAAATAACTCATACAAATAGTAGACTTTATCATTTTATCCCCACTCCGTCAACTGAACCTAGCATACATTTCGTTTATGTTAGCATGTTTCAGGCACCAGGAACTGGTGCAAAAAGCACGGTCACCCCTTGTTTTAAAATGAGTTCTAGGGACAGTTAAAAGGCCTTGACCTGAAAGAACATCACTCAGATCTCCCTAGAAAACTGCTCCACTGTTAGACTTATATTGCATTTCCCTGTCGTCTATCCTCTTTCTCCTTCATAAATTTCAGCTAATTTTGAACTAATTCCTCTCCTCTAGCAATCTTATCGAGAATCTCAGACTCTTCCTTCAATTTTTTCAATCCTACATTCCGATCCTCAAAGCCAGGCTTGCGTTCTTCCTCCTCTATGCAAATGATTATCTCAATGTATTCCATAGTGGAAAGAGAGCTTGGTTTAAGTGCAATCTCATTGAGCCTTGTGATACACTCAGAACACTGCTTGATCAAATTCATTAGTGCATCCTCTATCTTATGGAATTCATCCTCAAGACTATCCAGCATCTCCCTTATTGACATATACTTGCCATACGCCTTCATATAATTTGTATCTTCAGTTCGTGAACAGTTTTTTTCTGTGTTTTTGTTTCATATGTCTAAAAGGCGTTGTCCCTGTCATGATCACAGAGCATTTTTCTGGACACACGATACAGTTTCCATCATCATCCATCATGGCACAACTTTTGATGGCCTCCTCAATTGGGAGAGGTTAAAGCCAGACAGTCATGGGCAGAGCAAGTTCTCCATTCTCCCCTAGCATACCTGGCAGGTCAGTATAAACCTTGATAGAGTCGAATGCAAACGTTTAGGTACCCCTGAAAACTTCCATTATTTTCATTTCTAAATAATTGGGTGTTTGGATCACCAATTTCATTTTGATCTATCAAATATCTAAAGTACACAGTCATATTGCAGTAGAGAAATAAAAGCCTTAGGTTCTTCGTATAGCCTGTAATGGGTGCCTGGATTCTGGATAAAGGTATTTTGGACCATTTTCCCTGCAAAACATCTCCAATTCAGTTAGGTCAGATGTTTGCCGAGCATGGACAGCCCGCTTCAAATCACCCCACATATTTTCAGTGATATTCAGGTCTCTGGACTGGGATGGCCATTCCAGAACATTGTACTTGTTCCTCTGCATGAATGCCAGAGTAGATTTTGAGCAGTGTTTTGAGCAAGTCAAGATCGTTGACTTGTTGAAATATCCATCCCCGGCATAACTTCATCTTTGTGACTAATTCCTCTGCCAGTGGAGTTTAAACCATAAAGCCCTCTCCTGGTTCCCCTGTGTGTGTGTGTGTGTTGTATGTCCTTGTCTGTCTATTTGTGTACTCACCAGTCTCTGAGGTCCCTCACTCCTTGAAGGCATCCTGGCACCAATCATTTTTTGCACCTGCACCTCCCTGTCAGCTGGGGCTGATTGCTGTCCTTCCTATTTAGGAGGGTGTTGGCTGTTAATCCCTGCCGGATTGTTAATCCTCACAGTAATAGCAGAGTGTTGTGAGAAACTCCTAGCCAAAATTCTGAGTCCAGTTTATTCCGAGTTCTTTGTGCCAGTAGCTGATTTTGGTTATTCCAGTTCTACCTGACTCCTGGGACCAATCTAAACTTCTTCTGAAACTCAACGCCAGCCATCAGCCTACTCCTAACACACATTATTCAAGCCATCCTGCCTACCTGCCATCAGCCACTCCTATCTCAGGACCATAACCCAAGCCATCCTGCCTGCCAACCATCTGTCCAGCCATCCACCCACATTACCACTCGAATTAAAAATAAACTACATTATTGCCACTTACCTGTTTACCTCCTCTGCTTTTGGGTGGTTCCCTTGTCAGTTACGTGACATACAGGCCCTCAGTCCAGCCTCTCTCAGTCTATTGCGGACAGTCTGAGCACTGATGGAGGGATTGTTCATTCCTGGTGTAATTCAGGCAGTTGTTGTTGCCATCCTGTACCTGTCCCGCAGGTGTGATGTTCGGTTGTACTGATCCTGTGCAGGTGTTGTTACACTTGATCTGCCACTGATCATTTGTCCTTCCTGTCTACCTGTAGCACTGTCTTAGGTGTCTCTCAGTACAGACATTGCAATTTAAATCAAGTCCCTTTGGTGCCCTAAGTTCATTGTACACTGTCTGTAAGCTGTTAGTGTCTTAACGACCATTCCATTTGTTTCAGACAACTTACCAAACACTTTGAAGGAGCAAAATTGATTGCATTGTGTTTAAAGTTACATTAAACCAAAACAAACATTTGTTGGTTAAATTAGGATTCAACCCCTTTGCTAGAAAGGTGCAACCAATTGCTCTCAGAACTAAAATAAAATCACATCATTAAATTAGAAAAGTGATTGAGAAAAGGTGGAATTGCTGTTCACTGTAGAGAGGTAAGGACAATGATGAGGAAATAGTGGTCAGGATGTGTCTAACTTCTCATTTATTTTCTTAGAACAGTTCAATATTTATCAAAAGTATAAACTACTCTTATAGTATAACACTCTACATTGTTAATGTTGCATGATGTAGGCTATGTCACATTATTTATGGAAACATATAGACACAAAATGCAACAATTTTAATGACTTTTCCTAAGTTACAGTTCAAGTAAGAACAGCAGTCAATTAAAGTAAATTATTAAGGCCTAATCTATGGATTTCACATAATGGGAGTTCACCAATGCATCATGAAAAAGGGGTCCTACACTGTAAATATGTGATGGTCTCCCCCTCCTGGACTGCCTGAGTCTTTGGCTCCAGCCCCACCAACTCCATGTCAGGTGGTTTTGTGGTCCTGGACTGTTGTCATCATCATTTCATCTACCTCTAGCAGGGGTATCCAAACTCTTCCATGGAGGGCCTAGTGTATGCAGGTATTCGCTTTTATCTTGTACAAGGCTGGCTAGGTATTAGCTTAAGTATTAGCTCCCCTCACCTGGTACTGTAGGTCTTTATTTGGCTCTAATTGAAGGGAAAGACCTAAAACCAGCATACACTAGCCCCTCCATGAAAGGGTTTGGACACCCCTGACCTATAGATTGATTCGTTTTTTCCCAACACACACAGCAGGTTTTTGTTATCTAGTAATAAGTATATTATTTAAGCCCTTTGTTTGTGTGTAGTGCCTGTGGTGCATTGTTAGTGTCTACATGTTTATGTAGGTGTTGTTTCATGTTCCAGCATGGCTACATTTTGACTCTTTGTAGTTGTTTTGTTTTGTGTAGTGTTTTCAATTGAACTACGTTTCCTTGGACTTCACATTTATATCCACTTTATCCCTGCACACTGTTACCTCCCCCGGGATAGTGCAGAAATGGCTGGGATTACCTTGTCCTGTGTGAGTTTCTGTGCTGTGTTCTGTGTGTTTGTTCTGTTCAGTTTGTAATTTTCCCCAAAGGTGGTGCAAATCCTCATCAACTACTCATCACCTATCCTGGCTCCTCCCCCGTTATACAGTCCAGCTGATTCCACTCCCATCATAACTTTCCCAACAGTTTAAAATGTGCCATCTGTTTGTTCATTCTTTCTCTGCCTCTCTCAGGTTTGGTCTGTGCGTGAGCTCTACTCTCTGTTGGGTTTGATAGTGGTTGAGGCCACTTTGAGTTTTACTCTTGCTATCTGTATGTGAGGTTGCCTTATTGAGGCATCTCTGTGGTATGGTTTATGCCTATTGTTGATTTGCATTTAGTGGTTTTGTGAATCTAGTGTTAGTTTTAGTGAGAGCTTTGTGTGAGAGTAGATAGGCCTATTTTGTGAGTGCTAGTATTGTCTGTGTTAATATTGTATTTTGACTATTTCTTTTGTCCTCCCAGGGGTGGAGAGGAACATGTGGGAGTGTTAGGCCAGATACCCATGGGCTTACACCACCCATAGGGAGATATCTTGTCTATACACACCAGGTTAGATCTGAGCAGCCCACCCCTTTGTAATTTGGTTAAGGCGCCTTGCTCGAGTGCCAGTTATTTTAGTTTTGTGTGTGTTTGGTTAGAACAGGTTAGGGGTGGGAACTTTGTATTCTTTCTTTGCTTTGGTTCCGCTCAGCCTCTCCTCCCAAAAACATCATTTATATTATTACCTTGGCTAAATAAAAGCCCTCTGTTAAAAAGTTACTTTGTTGTCAGTGTCCTTGCTTGCACCTACGACCCCATAGTTCTTTTGCTAGCTACTGGGGGTCTTTGAGCAGTGGGGAGTCAGGGCCCCCTCCTTTAAAGAGGTAGATCATAACACACACTAACGTTACAAAATATAGCATTTCTATTATTGTTAAATATGTCAGTATAACAGTTTTCCATCTATTAACTGGTCTGTAAAATCATTGACACTGATTCCTTTAAATTAACTGTAAACCCTTAACTACTTGAAAGTGCTGCATTTTTAAAATAATAATAATGATAATAATAATATGAATACTACTAATACTACTACTACTACTATTATTATTAATAATAATAATAATAATAATAATAATAATAATAATAACAACAACATGGTATCACGTTTAGTGTCAGGCAAGTCACAAGAGTCTCTCCAGAACGTAAAGTAAATTAAAGTTTAATAAACATCACTATAGAATACACAAGGAGAGGTAAACACAGGAATACACCGTATATCAAAGAATACGCTAAACTAAAGCCGTATAGCACACTGAGCTATTAACCTAGGTAGAGGCCTTTACTGAATAGAAACTGAACTTAAATGTACAGAGTAATAGTAAGACATCATAACCTCAAGTAAACTACAAACAAAGGGAAAGGCTTCTACAGGTCTACACTGACGAAAAAGGCATAAGCGTAATACTAAAGATACAGGGAAGCTACAAACAAAGGAATACAAGGACTAGGAAGATAACCAAAGCAAAACATGACTAGACCCCATAAAGGTACTCACGACTTCTGGAATACTTTCAGAGAAAAAGGCAAGGGAGACATGAAGGAAGGCGATGCAATGACCCAGCACAGAACAGAACTAAACTGAAGATTAAATAATGATGAACAAGGAACTAAAGGAGACACAGCTGGGACTAATGACATAGAAATGACATACTGAAACATGGGCAATGGGAATTGTAGTCCAGGAAGGGGGAACACTAATACAAATCACAAGAGGGCAGCAGAACCCAAAATAACTTAACCTAAGACAGATAACCAGACAAGACAACAGAACACAACAATAAGCGTCCTGATAAAGTCTGGTGGAGAATGGGAACGTTACACATGGATGTCATCTCTTGGAAGGGGGCAAGATATTTTTTTTTCATTGGGCTCAGGATAACATGGGTACAGTGATAAAATAAAATACTTATAATGTAACAAAAAAAGGTTATTAGTTGAATGCAAGAAACCAGTCCACAAAATTCAGATGTATTATATAATAACTTTTTATATTTGTTAAGTGCTTCTCATTATATAATAATAAAAATATAAAAAAATTTAAATGATTATTTCATAACATGCAGTATAAAATATTACCATCCCTTATATATCTGTAGTTTGTTTATTTCTGAGAGCTTCATGGTGACATTGTACTCGTAGTCTCCAGGGTGTGGTCCAGTTCGTATTTTTTTATTCAATAATGGCTGAAAGTAGTGATGCCAGTTTCCATCTTTGTCTTTCCCAAAGCCATACACATTCACCTATTAAAATAAGTAGTTCAGAGAGTTAGTTTAAATCCATACACATTCACCTATTAAAATAAGTAGTTCAGAGAGTTAGTTTAAATCCATACACATTCACCTATTAAAATAAGTAGTTCAGAGAGTTAGTTTAAATCCATACACATTCACCTATTAGAATATGTGGTTCAGAGAGTTAGTTTAAATCCATACACATTCACCTATTAGAATATGTGGTTCAGAGAGTTAGTTTAAATCCATACACATTCACCTATTAGAATACGTGGTTCAGAGAGTTAGTTTAAATAGTGTTACAGAGCATGTGTGTACATTGTGTAGAGTGTAATGTGTATGCAGCTTGTAGACCTACATAATGTAGGTTTCTGTGTTGTTTTGCTACTCCCGTAACCTAGTCACCAGGAAACTGCCCAGTAGTGTGTCTTGTTAGTGGTATAAAAAAGCGATTTCTTTTTACTTCATTCATGCCCCGACTACTAGCATTATAAGCTAATTAGAGGTTCGATCTAAAACATGAGATTTTCTATTAGCATGAAAACAAATCCCAGAGAACGGTTCTTTTTTTAATTTATTTAACCAGGTAAATTGACTAAGAACAATTTCTTATTTACGGTTGACTTGGTAACCATGTGTTATTAACCCCTAGGTTCATTTTGTGCCGAAATTGTCCTTTAAGGACAATTGGCTCCTATTAATGGTTGAAATGGACTAAATGGAATGGTATCTCATACTGGGTTTAATGTTTTTAACTCTGTTCCATGTACTCCAGTCCAGACATTATTATGAGCCCCATCTTACACAATGAAGGTTCACTTGCCTCCAGGAATATGTAGTACATAGTGAATTGTGTTTGCAGGTTGTATCGGCTCTACACTCAAAAATATAATTAATTGGATAAACATTATTAAGTTGTGTGCAGGATTTCCATCCAATAAATATATGTAGCCCCAACTCAAATTAAGTACATCCGTTCAACAGAATGTAAATCAGTTAGCCTAACACATTTGTATCAAATCGATCCAACAGAATATAAATGAGTTAGCCGAACCTACTTTTAGCAAATAGATACAACAGTATGGAATCGAGATTAACGAATTGTTACCTTGGACAACATCACAAATGTTATATTTTCACTCCCATACATTTTCTTATGTCGTAGTTCTGATTTTCATAGTACACTTGCCAGTCAGTAAGATCTGTATCCCAAAACTACCAGGGTCCTCAGAGAAAACATCAGCTGAAACTTTGGAATTTAACCGTGTCCCAAAACTGTTCAACCCCATGCAAGGCACAGGCCTGCAAAAGGATTTCTTTTGGCATCGGTTGAAGGTGCAATAGCAAGACGGAACTGCTTTAATCTGAACAGTAATGACAGTCATGGGCAGTGCTTGAAGTGGGAAGAAAAAGGTGCCGGTACTCTCTTGCATTGGCAAATCATTAACATTTGAGATTTCTACAGTGAAAAACATAACTTGGAGATATTGCTGGTACAACAACAATTTATTGTTATTTATAACAACATAAATGTATTTATTTAAACAAGTCGTGTGTGTGTCCCTTGACAAACAGTCAAGCCATGC
>JACXGM010027441.1:0-14484 GCA_016801145.1 Umbra pygmaea | reverse complement strand
TTCTGGGAGTTGTGGTAACTCAACTTTAGACGGATACAGAAGCCCCCCAGTGGATGCGAAAGGAACTGAAATATACTATCGGCTTTTCTCTGATATATTGAAAAAGAACAGACGTGTATATGACATAAATCATCTATGGTAACGTTTGTAAATGGTATACTATGAAACTGATTTACTGTGGAACACTCCTTTAAGTTCTCATGGCCCCACAGAGCCTGCACAATAGGAGGCAAGGTCTGTCATTATGATTCAGCAACAGACAAGCAAATTATTTCTTCTTTAGTACCTCAATATTTGGTGTGAACTATCCTGTATGTCCATGTTATAAGGCAAAATATAGTTATAAATTTTAAACTAAAGTATTCCTGGTGTTTTTGTCATATTGCAATAGCCTGTTTACACTGATTATATACACCAAACAAATCATCAAAGCTACTAAAAGATAAAGTAGTCATAATGACATACTGTATTACATTTACATGCTTTGAATTTCTTATACTGTATAGCTATGTAGTGTTCTAAGCAGCCTGCATGGAATGCAGCAGGTAATACAACACTCATAACCATGAGAGACTTGAGACTTGACTTGGACTCTAGCTCAGAGACTTGTAACCATCTGGAGACGCCGTGGAGAACGTTTTGCTGCCTGCAACATCCTCCAGCATGACCGGTTTGGCAGTGGGTTAGTAATGGTGTGGGGTGGCATTTCTTTGGGGGCCACACAGTCCTCCATGTGCTCGTCAGAGGTAGCCTGACTGCCATTAGGTACCGAGATGAGTTCCTCAGACCCCGTGTGAGACCATATGCTGGTGCGGTCGGCCGGGGTTCCTCCTAATTCAAGGGAATTCTAGACCTCGTGTGTCAGCGGTTCCTGCAAAAGGAAGGCATTGATGCTATGGACTGGCCCGCCTGTTCCCCAGACTTGAATCCGATTGAGCATATCTGGGACTTCATGTCTCACTCCATCTACCAACGCCACGTTGCACCACAGACTGTCCAGGAGTTGGCGGATGTTTTAGTCCAGGTCTGGGAGGACATCCGCCACCTCATCAGGAGCATGCCCAGGAATTGTACGGAGGTTATACGAGCACGTGGAGGCCACATACACTGAGCCCCATTTTGACTTGTTTTAAGCATACCTGCAAACTTGTCGTTTTTCGGCGATAATCGCCATTTTCTTGGTCAATTGGGTCATTTACGCGAATCGCGTAGAACCAGAGAGTTTTTTTGCGGTGGTGGTGGGGGGGGGGCAATCGGAATCTTAGCACTTGCGTCAGAATCGCCATTGGATATATATAGAATGACTGGATAAGACACCTGGCTACCACGCGAGTCTGATGAAAACTCGTAACGTGAAGGAATCATATGTGAAATTCGAGCTAAGTCAAGCTTTTTTGGAGCAAAACAACAGCTATTTGTTTGCTTGATTCAATTTTATTCAACCATTTTTTTATGCTGCGCTCGTGACAGGGCGCTTGTTACTGAAAGAACGAGCATATAAAGAGAAAGAGCCGGTCGCGCACTCTTACCGTATTCAAAGTCAAACTGCCTTGCAGTTGTACTAAAATTGCCCGATCCATTCTGAAAGCATTCCGCACATTCATCTGACATAAACCACATTTTCAATAAACCAAACTACAAAAATATCCAGTGATTAAATGTTTTCTGTGTTGACACAAATCTTGTGCGCTGGGATAATGACACACAACGCGTGCCGTGTGTGTCAGGTATGTCCGATTCGCAAACTAATGACTCATTTGAATCGATTCACTAAAATGAATGGTTAAAACCATAGATATCCATAATATAGGTATGGTTAAAACAACTTATCTGTCCAACATCTGTCTCTTCAAAAAAGATCTGAATCGGTGTATAACAAATCGATAACAATAAATTAGTTAACAATAATTTTGTTATTCATAAACTACACTTCTTAGTCTTTATAAATAAATAGCATTTATTATTCTTTGTTAATGTTAATTTCACTATTTACTAGTAGTAGCCTTATTACAAGCAAAAGTTGTATTTGTTAACATTAGTTAGCCTAATGCACTGTGAACTAATATGAACATACAACGAACAGCTGTATCTTTATTAACAAAGATGAATAAATACTGTAACAAATGTATTGCTCATCATGGTTCATACTGCTTTTTTCTCCTTTGCCAATCCTATGATAATTATATACAGTATAGTGTTCATCCATATTAACATGACCATGGTAACTGTGTAACCACACCCTAGCAACCGTTTAAGCTACCTATCATCCATTTTGCAACATACAGAAGCCATATTGCAGGTCCACAACATCATAAAGACATGGTTGTTGTTGTCACCCCTCCCCCACCCACTGTCACCTTTTTTACTCTGAGGAGTTTGCAGGTATGTTTAAGGACATTACATCAAAGTTGGATCAGCCTGTAGTGTGGTTTTCCACTTTGGTTTTGAGTGTGACTCCATATCCAGACCTCCATGGGTTGATAAAGTTTATTTCCACTGATAATTTTCAACTCTTTTCATGTAAAGATGAAGGAATTTCAAAGGATTAGTTCATTTCGGTACGCCTTTTTGAAAACTGTGATGAGCTAAAAAACAGAGTAACAATGAGAACCATCAATATAGTTTTTGTACGAGATTCATTTATTTCTATCACAGAGGGCAGTTCGACATCTTCATGTTGTGGGCAGGGAGTTCTGAGGGGAGGAAATGCGAGTGTAATGTTCACTCCTTTGACAATGAGAACACCCAAAAGTTAAAAGGGAACAATAATGTTTATTCTCTCAAAGTAAAGAGTAAAGCAAGGTGGAAAAGAAGAACCAAACTATGCATGTATCAGGTCTAAATAACCATACAATGTATGGGCTAAGGTACATGGAATAATCCTAGGCAGAATCTCAACAATCAAAGCAGGGGTCAGTCCAGAATAACAATCCAAGATATAGCAGGCAAAGGTACAAAGGTAAGTTCTAGGCAGAGTAATCCAAAATGTAAGCAGAGGTCAGACCGGAAAAACAACATAGAAATAGAATGCTCAGTATATAAGGAAAACAGTACCTACAATACCTTGCGAAGACGCTATGTGTGTGTGTCTTAAATACAACTGGGTAAGAGCAGGTGAATGGAATTTGGATGATTGAGTCTGGGTATGGGAATTGTAGTTCAGAGGAGGCATGACTAGGGAAGCTGTAGTCCACAGGAAGAAGAACTGGGGAATGGGAATTGTAGTTCTGAGTAATGTAGACTAGGGAAGAGGCAGTTTCCAGGGAAGGGGAACTGGTTACAGCGAGTTATTTAATATATATAATATTCACTCACCTAAAGGATTATTTGGAACACCCGTTCAATTTCTTCTTAATGCAATGATCTACTCAACCAATCACATGGCAGTTGCTTCAATGCATTTAGGGGTGTGACCCTGGTCAAGACAATCTCCTGAACTCCAAACTGAATGTCAGAATGGGAAAGAAAGGTGATTTAAGCAATTTGTAGCGTAGCATGGTTGTTGGTGCCAGACGGGCCGGTCTGAGTATTTCACAATCTGCTCAGTTACTGGGATTTTCACGCACAACCATTTCTAGGGTTTACAAAGAATGGTGTGAAAAGGGAAAAACATCCAGTATGCGGCAGTCCTGTGGCCGAAAATGCCTTGTTGATGCTAGAGGCCCCATACGTTAGGCCCCATAGTGCCAATTGGGCATTGTTTAAAGGCCACGACCTACCTGAGCATTGTTTCTGACCATGTCCATCCCTTTATGGACACAATGTACCCATCCTCTGATGCCTACTTCCAGCAGGAGAATGCACCATGTCACATAGCTCGAATCATTTCAAATTGGTTTCTTGATCATGACAATAAGTTCACTGTACAAAAATGGCCCCCTCAGTCACCATATCTCAACCCAATAGAGCATCTTTGGGATGTGGGGGAATGGGAACTTTGTGCCCTGGATGCACATCCCACAAATCTCCATCAACTGCAAGATGCTATCCTATCAATATTGGCCAACATTTCTAAAGAATGCTTTCAGCACCTTGTTGAATCAATGCCACATAGAATTAAGGCAGTTCTGAAGGTGGAAGGGGGTCAAACACAGTATTAGTATGGTGTTCCTAATAATCCTTTAGGTTAGTGTACATAAAGTGTTTTTACTGTAACTCAATAGGAATGTCACATGTAGGATCCCAAGCAAAATAAGTATATTTAATTGTACTTGAAATGTATTTTATTTATTCTATATTTAGTTCTAATATATTATTTTGGTATGTATATTTTAAAAGTATTTATGCTAAATTTACGAATTTTAGTTCCAAGCACAACCCATTGTGCACGATAAATAATCATTTACTCTATTAAACTGTTTATGAAACCTCAGGAGCAGTATGAGCTCCCAAGAAGCCTATTCTCGCCACTTATTAGTGATGGACATTACGGCTCTTTTCAGTGAGCCAGATCATTCCGCTCAGCTCACCAAAAAGAGCCGACTCATTTGGCTCCCAAACGGCTCTTTAAAAAAATTACATATTTTTTCAGAATCTGTTTTTAGTTTTTTTATCAAACACAGTTTACGATAATTTCACTATGATGGATGTTTAAAACATAGTTTAATTAAATTGTTAAATGTAAAACAACTACAGTGTATTAAAAAAATCATTTGTCTGTTATGAAAAAATTAAAATAAGTGAAAGTGCACATATTTTAACCATTCAAATCGAATACAATCCAAACAACCAAATAATCAAATATATCAAATATAATATATGGTATATGATACCACGTCAAAGAAAAATAAATAACAATTGTCAATACTGCACCATCTGTCTTATAACACTCTTTATACTGGCATAGTTTGAGCAGCAAAATCCTTGAAATGTTTGTATTCAGGAATGCAAGTTTGCCATTTTCGAGGGGCATATGCGGTTTCTTCACTCAGATACAACTTGTCCCGTTTTCGAGAAGAAAAAATTATAGAAAAAGCAATAAATCTAACCATGCCTTAGAGCTTATTTGACAGAATAGTAAGGCAAGCAAAGTCATCTTGCTCTGTTAGATTACATTGCAAAAATATTACCATGCATTCATAACCTTGTGATTCAGTGAGAGTGAGCCCAACATTAGAAAGTATGTCTTGTGACATTTCTTTATTTACATTTTGTAAAAAAGAAAAATCAATAATCCGCAGGTATAATAGCAATCCGCCATGGAACATTAGGTGTGGTTCCGACCCATTTTAGATGTGCGTCTGGCGCAAGAGTCATTTATCTCGCTAGTAAAATAGCAACAGCGCCCAGGACCCTCCCACAATGTCACTTGCGTTTCGCGTTTGATTTGCGTTTCAGGTCGTTAAAATAGGGCCCCAAATGTTCAAATTAGACTTTAGTTTGACTCCAGTTTGTGACTTTGTCCCATGGTAACCTCCTAGAAGTTTACATTTTCAAATGTCCAGCAACTGTTATTTCTCTAAATGCAGTTTCCAACCGGTACTGGAGCCAGAGGGAGTCATTCAGAAGGAAGCAGCCTAAAAATAAGGTCAAGGCTAGTGAGAGGGAGGTGAAAAAGAGAAGGCGCTGCCGCCAACATTAGGTTAGTCTTATATTAAATGCCTTATTTCACTTATTGCTAACATTTTGCATCAACAATTAGGGCACTTAGTTGTTATAGCAAATTACGTTCTGTTTATTCCAAATTCAGGGATTTTTATTTGTTGTTTGTGATTCTACATCTCAGACCTCAAACACCCTGGTCCAGTGGTTCCAACCCTTTTACAGGTACTCTACCCCCAGGCTCCTAGTACTCCTGTTTGGGAACCTCTACCTTTGGATCAGTGATTTGCCTCAGCTATTACTTCTTTCTCCCACATCAATGCATCTGCAACTAAACAACTATTTGGGTGGTTACATTCCGAATTCCTTACCTGAAATTAATGCTGCTGTAACACCTGTAACAGCTTTGGCTTACCAAGCTGTTAAACACACGCGGTGAGCACATGATGTGTAGACAAAGGTTATTTACAAAATTTGTGTAGGTATTTGTCGTGTTCACTAGGGCTGGGCAATATATCGAGTTTGCTTATGTGAAAAAGGATTATATATTTGTTTCTGCGCGCGCTTACACTTGGCCCTGCGTCACGCTTTCTGTAGAGGTCCTTTCCACACAACGGTCCTTGGTCAGGGTTAAATGCATGTAAAAGTAACACACATCCACTAATCAGTCCAACAGCATTGCCCATCTACATCAAATAGCTTAGAGGCAGTCAATCTCATGAAGGATCACATTGAAGCGTAAAAAATAATATACTTTAAGATAAGCATTTAAACAAAAAAAAAGAATTTCACATTTTCTCTTTCTTGTGCAGTAAAACTTTTGCTGCCAGAGGTAGCCTACTCACACAACAATATTTTTCCAGCACCTGAGACATGATCACGCATTAGAACGGGAGAAGGGTGTGGAAGGGATTTTGAAAACCAGTAGAGACATTCAGCAAACTGCTGCAGTAACATTTTTCCTGATCATTTTTAAATAGACACAGAGCAGCAAAATCAGAGAAAATCGTAAATGTAAAGACATAAATGTAGGCAAAAATGATATGGGAACATGTCATATATGTTCAAATATATATCACCCGTCATTTTTATTAGATTGCTTGTATTGCTTTTTTAACCTGGTGGAAACATTAATGCAGAGCATATCAATCGTGAACAGGCTACTTTTTTCTAATCTGCAAATAATTGTTTGACCAAAAAAATTAAGGAAATCATTAAGCCATAAGCGATTTCAAACCTTCACAAAAAGAAGCGTTAAAAAAAGCTGTTAATTTGCGATCACCTAGGTAAGCAGTGGGTGAGCACCACTGCCTGTGAACCACTGCCTAGGTAAGCAGTGGTTCTCACCTTTCAAGTTTGGACAGCTGAACTTGGGCCCACAAGCCTGTCTATAATATGAATAGATTAAGAACCTCTGCATACAAAATAGAGCTAACAAATTAATAATAATATCAATAATAAAAAAATGTACCTCTTTGAAAAAAGAGTGCAATTCTTCAGTTTTTACATACAGGTCCTTCTCAAGAAATTAGCATATTGTGATAAAGTTAATTATTTTCCATAATGTAATGATAAAAATTAAACTTTCATATATTTTAGATTCATTGCACACCAACTGAAATATTTCAGGTAATTTATTGTTTTAATACTGATGATATTGGCATACAGCTCATGAAAACCCAAAATTCCTACCTAGTTTCCACGTGTTGGTCGCCCCATCAGCTTCGTTGATTAGTTCCCTGCTGTACACACTCCCCTCTTTAGTTAGGTATTTAGTTTAGTCTGTTTGTTTGTCAAGTGTGGTTCATTATTTTCTGTTTAGCATTGTTTTCGTGAAACTAAATTATCAACTATTGTGAAAACGCACCTGACTCCCATATTCAATTGTGACAACTGTGTTTGATTGACAGCAGAATTATCCATTGAGTGCCTAGCATTCCGAACTATGGTTTACTTTTCCGGTCATGGAAAATGACAGTATAATCCTATCATATTTGGATCAAATTCCTCATCTGTTACTATACATGTTTTGTTGATGATTTTCTACATTGACTTTATTAAGACTACTGGGGCTTAATACTGGGGAACAAACTAGATTTTGTGTGTACCGCACTATATTTATGGTACCACTAGAGTTCTCACACACTGGCTTCGCAAAACCTTTATTAACCAGAATTTATCCGTAAGTTTTTCTTCTACTTTTTTGGGTGTAAAATATAGAGCTCCTGTACAACAGGCTCAGTGCTGCCACCACAAAACATGCAATACCCTGGCCTATTTTGGTGCGACTCCAGAAAACACTTATTTTTAACTACTTTGAAGATATCGACTAACATATTTACACAGCTAAGTTGTAAGTAGATAAGCATAAGATTATAACCATGCCTTTGTTGACTGGAAAAGTGTTTATTTAAAGGGCTGTCTGAATTCTAATTCAGGTAATATAATGACCTTAGTATTGTTTCAATACGAAACTACCCAATAAAATAATAACTAGACCAGTGCATTTTTGAGAAACTGCTAATTTTGATTGTCACTCGAGCAATTTTCACAACTTGCCATCTCAAAAATGTGTTTGCAGCTGTTGACGGCTTCTTTTTTGTGTGACTTGTGGTTGTGAACCGTGTGTGGTCCACTTGCCATCCCACAGATCTGGCCAAGGAGTTGTGGCGCTGCCAACAAAAGGCAGGATTAGGGGGAATTGGGAGGGAGAACATTTGACCCCAAACTTTTGAACACTAGTGTATGTCTGCTTGCTTCAAATCTGAGAAGTAGTTAAAATGCTGATCCACTTTAAGAGGCGTAATTATATCTTATTCCTCACACGTAAATAAAGACCTTAGGGTTAAAATGGACAAAATTTCAACAGAGATTCTTGAGGTGGATAATAAATATGCTCCGACTCCATCCCCTGAATTATATAAACAACGTTTAAATTTGCATTCTGAATTTAATCTTTTATCTACGAATGAGGCGAAACGTTTACTGTTGCACTCATGCTCCGCCTATAACGAACACGGGGACAAGGCAAGCCGCTTGCTGGCGTGTCAGTTAAATCGATGCACTGCCTCTCGTTTGATTCCTCAAATCCAAGATACTTCAAACTGTATGGTTTATTAACCTGAGGGGATCAATGACATCTTTAAATCCTTCTACTCCTTACTTTACATGTCCAAGTCTTCTGCGAACAAAGCTAAAAGGATTTTTGAGCTAGACATTCCCACTGTTGCCACGGAGGTTGCTGTTGACCTTGACTCTCCTCTAAGGCTTGAGGAGGTGATCGCCTCAATAAAAACTATTCAAAGCAGCAAAGCTCCCGGCCCAGATGGTTTCCCTATTGAGTTTTTTTATCCACAGCTAGCCCCCCTACTTTTAGCTATGTATAATGACTAGGGTTGGGTATCGTTTGGATTTTAATGATTCCGATGCCGAACCGGTACTTTTAAAACGATTCCGATTCCTTAACCGATTATTGAAAAACTGAAAAAATTAAAAAAATGAAAGAAAGGCTCTTATAGTTTTGTTATAGAAAATTATTTAAATTTAACAATATATTTATGTTTTAAATTACTTAAATATATAATAATTAAACAATAATTTAATGATAAATAACAGTTACACTATTAACAAGTAACAACAAAATAAATGTTGAGTTGGTATGCTAACTAAACCAGCTTCAAACTTTAGCAGTTCTTTTGCAGAAAAATGACCATATATGCCTTCTCTGAAGTGTCACACCCACACCATCTTCGAGGACCTTCCGGTTCTCTCAGTCATCGGAATACTAGGAATTTATTAGTGTTAAGTCCAGGTTATATTGTTTAGGGGTAGTACCTTATATGTTATTGGTTAGAGGAGGGTAAGTGGACCTCTAGCCTTCTCTATGTTTCATTATAGACACCAGTGTTCCGTTACGCAGCTGTTGCCTATTGTAATTAAGAGAGTATATTACCAGATCATTTGTGGCATGTATTTTGTTGGTTAATCCGCTGGTGTACCTTGTCTTGTTCTCGATCTGGACATGTGTATGTTATATTGAGTATCTGATTAAAACCGCCATACCTGCGATTGCTTCCATTCGTTATTCATTGGGACTGAGCGTGACAGCAAGACTGTACAACCTGCTCTCCTGACTTATTCATTTTTGCGCTACCGTATATCAGACGTTCTCCCAAATGACGTTCTCAGGAAACTATTTTAAAAACATGATTTAAATTGTATGCCAACATATTTATGGTGTTTTTACATTGAGCTGCCCATTTTGTTATTAGGCTATATTCATCCTTCTATTACGTTGCACCTGCATGTTTCATTTCGCCGGTTCATGCAAGAACATTCCACACATTCCATAGCATTCTAAATTATATATTAACGTTCACGGTTAAGGTTAGTTATGTGGTTACCATTGATTGTATATGTTGTTACTGAGGTTAAAGGTTAGGATTAAGGTTAATGTTACTAAAAAAAATTATAATATATTATAAAATAATATAATGTGCAACACGCTTGCATCACGCTTGAACGGAGAAAAACACACAATGCATCCATCTGGATTTGAACTCGCAAACTCCGGGATGAAAGTTAGGAAAGTTTTTGGCATTTTAAAAGTAGCCTAAAAGTGTGATATTTTTACATCCGTTTCGCAGCATCAGAGGGAAAATACTTCAGTCGACACATTAAGTGGAATCGAAATTAGGAACCGAAATTTGCGTTCTGATCCGGTCCGATTCCTCCCGTTTGCGTAGGAACCAGTTCCATAGTGGAACCGGGTTCGGTACCCAACCCTAATAATAACTCATTGGATCAAGGGTCTCTCCCCCAACCTTAACACAGGCTTCTATTACACTTCTTCTTTAAAAGGGTAAAGACCCAACAGCTGGTTCCTCATACAGGCCACTCATCCTTCTCAATGTTGATTTTAAGGTGCTATCTAAATTGCTAGCTACCCATCTGGAGGGGGTCCTTCCAGCAGTCATCTCGGAAGAACAGACAGGATTTATCAAGGGTAGACAGGCATTTCTCAATATTCTGACTCTTCTCAATATTATTTACTCCAAACAGTTCTCCAGTTCCCTGGAGTTTGTGGTTTCACTCGATGCAGAGAAGGCATTTGATAGAATTGAGTGGGAGTATTTATTTTCGGCGCTAAGGATGTTTGGTTTGGTTGACAATTTCTGTGCATGGATTACGCTTTTATATGCTTCCCCTCAGGCCAGTGTCTGCACTAATGATATTTATTCTGAATACTTTGCTCTGGAATGCGGGACAAGGCAGGACTGTCTGCTGTCCCCATTGCTCTTTGCATTGTAATTGAGCCCCTTTCGGTGGATTTACGGGCCTCACCCACTTTTCAGGGTGTCTCCAGAGGGGGAATTGAACGCAAGCTGTCCTTATATGTGGATGACCTATTACTTTATGTCCATAACCCAGCTACCTCTTTACCGAGTAACCTCTATATCTTGGAAATTTTTAGTTTGTTTTCAGGGTACAAACTTAACCTACAAAAGAGTGAATGTTTTCCAATTAACCCAGCAGCACTGCAACTTCAACATTTAATTTAATTTAACCTTTATTTAACCAGGTAAGTTGACTAAGAACAATTTATTATTTACAGCAACGACCTGGGAGCAATTAGGGTAAAGTGTCTTGCCCAAGGACACAACGACATTTGGCTCAGTCGGGAATCGAACTGGCAACCTTCTGACTACAAGTTTGACTCCCTACCCACTGAGCCATCTGCGCCCCAACATACAGAGTTGCCCTTTCAGCTGAAGCACTCCGGCTTCAAGTACCTTGGGGTAAATGTGACTCGCTCACTAGCAGATTTATTTTCAGCCAATTTCACCCCCATTTTCACTCAGATGAAGCAGATTTTGTGGGGTAACCTACCTCTATCATTGATAGGGAAGATCAACGCGGTGAAAATGAACAGTCTGCCTAAATTTATGTACCTTTTTAATTCTATACCGTTGTTCCTGCCAAAGTCCTATTTTAAAGGCAATCAATCAAGCAATTTCTTACTTCATCTGGGGTGAAAAGGTAAACAGGGTCAGTGGATCTCAACTAGGGATGCTCATTTCGGGTAATTTTTCTGACCGACAACCGGAACCGACTATTAACCGTTAACTGATAAGATTATAAGATTCAATTGGCTTTAAATAAAAAAATGTATTGGCGAGTGTCTGTAACCCATTAAATATACAAACTTTTTTTTCACGGATTTGTTTTAATGTCTAAACCACATACAGAACAGATCAACCACAGCTGCCGGGTGCACCAGCTTTGTGTATAAGTTCACTCAGGTGCAAAGTCCACACTAAACGATACGATGAAACTAGTTAGTTTCATACTAAAGCTGTGTCAATGTTTGGTTTCACCAAACTACACTGGCGTAAAGTCCACAACAACCAAAATATTGTCGCAGAAAAGTTGTCGCAGACATTTTAGAAGGAAATTAGCCTTCATGCAGTGTTTACCGTGTTGTCAAATTATAGAATGAAAACTGTCGGTGACAATCTGGAACAAGGTTGTTGCTTACAGGAGGCCTACTGCAAATAAGGGCTATATTTCATTAACACAAAACAAAATGTTGATAACGCTTGCTATGCGTTATGTTACTAACTATTCAATGTCTGCCGAGCGCACCAATTTCATTGAATTTACCATTACGGTCCTCTCCGAAAATAAAGTGTGTGTTGTCAATCATTGTGTGTGTTGTGTTTTTTAAGGTAACATTATTTTGTCGGCTATAATGCATCAGGAGCATGATGAATTATAGCCGATAAAATAATATATGCTTCCCAATACGATAGCGTTATACGTTTCTGTACATGAAAAAATTAAAGCGCAAGTTAATATCACAGTCATCATAAATGTCCAAGGGTTGTCATTTTAAATGAAGAACACATTGCAGACGCAAAACAGGTAGCCGGTATATTTCGCTCCTCATTACCTATATCTCCCCACCTTTCAAATGAAGTGCCAGGCTCTGGTTGCGCGTGTCAATGCGCCACATGATTAAACTAATATAGGCTAGATATATGTAAAAAATGAAAAAAACTTCTTAACCGTTTAACTGATAGTATTAATCGGTCAAATGTTTTACTCTCGGTAAACGGTCAATATGAGCATCCCTAATCTCAACTCCAGAAATGTAAATTCAATGGAGGGCTTGCACTTCCCAATTTTCTATACTATTACTGGGCAGTCAACCTTCAGAAAATTGTACTCTGGTTACATGCCCCAAACACGCCATGGTGCAATTTAGAAGGTAGGTCATGCCTCTCGTAATCTCTCTCTGTTTTAGTCTGCTCTGCTCTCCCAGTATCTTCTGCTCGTTACACTGGTAATCCTGTAGTATTAACTACTCTCAAAATATGGTATCAGTTCCTTAGCAACTTTAAATTTTCTTCTGCATCTATCATGGGCCCCATTGATAAAAACCATATATTTCCCCCATCGGTTGATGACAGAGCCTTCTGTTTTTGGAAAGGGAAAGGTATTAAAACATTCTTTGATTTATATGAAAATTGAGTCTTTTCTAGTTTTCCCAATATGTCTGTTAAATATAAAACTTACCTTCATCTCACTTTTTCCGCTATTTACAATTGATGCATTTTGTTTCCCATCAGTTCAAAGGCTTTCCTTATATACCCCCAACCCAGCCCTGGGATGTATTGCTGACTAACTCACCCCTACAGCAATCTTTGATTTCCGGTGTCTATTGATGGATTATGTCATGAATAGAACTAAATCGGCTTGGGAGCAGGAGATGGGGATGGTATTTTCTAAGGAGTTCTGGGAAGAGGAAATTAAAAGAACAAGTTCTTCTTCTTCGTGTGTCCGTCTGGGTCTCATTCAATTTAAGGTTATACATAGAGTACATTACTCAAAGTCCAGACTATCCTAAATTTACCCAGCAGTGATGGATGTGTGTGACAGCTGTCACTCCTCTCCCTGTGACCTATACCATATGTTTTTTACTTACCAAAACTGAATAGCTTCTGGAATTCAGTATTCCATACTTTGTCTGAAGCCCTCAAAATTCACCTGACTATATGCCTATTAATTGCTCTGTTTGGAATCACAGGTAACTCGAATAAATTAAATAATAAACACTCTGAAATTATTGCTTTCACAACATGAATAGCTAGATGCAGGATTTTACTATCGTATAAATCCTGTCAGCCCCCTTAGCTTCCCAGTGGCTAACTGATGTCCAATTTTTTTTGCAATTGGAGAAAATTCAGTACTCCTTGAAGGGATCTCACTCTAAATTCTCTGAATAATGGAAGTCATTTATCTCATATTTTAACAGTTTGCAGAGGCTTTCCACAGATTTTCCTTAAACCAAGTTAGTATTAGTATTAATCTTACTATTGTAAATCAGGGCCCGTATTTATCAAGCTTCTTAGAATTACTCTTAAGAACACTGCTAAGACTTGACTTAAAAGTAAGAAAATTCTTGGCTCAAAGCTGCGCTTAAAAGTTAGTTATCAAACATCTCAGTCCTACATTTAGTGAAGTGTAGGACTAAATCTTAAGTGTCAGTCTTAGAGCTGATTCACGACACTTTGCTGTGCCGCAGACGGGATTTTGGATGACGACATAGGCAAGATCCAATCACTGAATAGATGTACTTGTTTAAGAATATTCTCAGATAAATTCACATTCAATGGTGAAATTCATTAGAGGAGTTGACATTCAACAAACATTTGACAATAAAGAATTTAAGAGAATCCATGATGATATACACATTGTAAATTAAAGATCAAAAAAGGTTTCCAACACGTTTTCCACTATTTCTCAATTAAATATTTCAAATGAGTGTGCTGTTAACTGACCTGCCTATATATAGCCTAGAGTTAATGATGTAATCATAGCCACCATGGATTCCAAAAGATAACCGAACTGGAAAGAATAAAAAACACTGCTTGCTGTATT
>JACXGM010027440.1:0-14484 GCA_016801145.1 Umbra pygmaea | reverse complement strand
ACAAAACTAATGCCAAATGGCCTTTACTATTTAAGTTTGTAATCATAGTTTTACATGTTATACATGTTTTACAGTAAGTTGACTTAACTGTATTTTTATATAATTGTTGGCACTGGCACTTATAAACTAGCCTGGAAAAATCCAGACCCAAATCCGGAGGATATAAGGGTCTGGCATCGAGTAATGAAAATGACCCAACTCGAGGGGCGGCACCAAGCATGCATTTGAAAATCTCACTGTACGCAATTGGATAACACTACAACCTATCACCAGCGTTTTTTTCGCTAAGCCCCTATGGCGGAGCTAACTGGTAGATAAAACTCTTGCCATATCAGGTCGCCAAAACAGCAAAAACGTCCTTTAAAAAAACAAAAAGCCAAGTCTAACTCGTTCATTGTAGTGGCCAAAGCCATTTTAAACAACTGGTGTTCATCCATAGCGATCTTACAGTGTTTACTAATGACTTCGATAACGCAGCGCTGTCGTCATCTGTTAAACACGCCTCTGGCAGGCCTATATCCGATACACCGATGTGATTGGTGCAGCTCGGCTACAAGGGCATAGTTAATGAGCAGAATTACTCTGTGCCAGAGTAACTTGCTGAGCAAATTCAAATTGTGCTCTCGCGAGAACTCTGGATTTTCAGGGTACTTATAAACACTAAATGGGTAAAAATAGCAATAAATAGGCTTAGTTTTCTATAGCCAAATGTTGGAGTTCGAATAAATACCCTTTTTTTTATAAATGCCAAATGCTTGATAATTTTACAGCCACATAATTTTCATTATGCATTATTTGTTTTGGTTGTTTAAAAACACATAAGAAAATGTATCCGATTAATCGATTAATCGATTGATTAAGTGCTAGATTAATCGATTACAAAAAGAATCGACAGCTGCAGCCCTACTGACAAGAAAACACACAGGGCACCCCCAGTGCAAATTGGCATAGCGCTGTTCGAGATTTGGGATAGATAAGTCGGATTATCTACCTTGCCAAATTCCTCCCCAGCATCCCATGCATGAGCTGAATAAATGCTTCCATGTTGGATGAGCAGTGTGAAAAACATTGTCCAGCTCAGCCATATGTGGTTAGATGAACCATGTGAGTGCCTTTCGTCATTCCGCCGACAAGGCGGGGTCAGAGTGAATTGGACAACATCAATTGGGAGGGGAGTAAATTGGAAAAACAGAATTGCAAGGAAATTTCAACCAACTAAAGAAACTCACATATGCATCAGTTTCGGGTCTGGCATTTTACATTGCTTTATGCAGATGTATGTGCTTTTATAGGTCAGTGTATCATACAAACCCCCACTCCCCTCAACCATCAGCTCTGAGCTGGGCATCCCTGGTCTGTAGGACAGTACAACTTTGTGCTCATCAGCAACCCATGGTGACACATAATGACTTCTTTAGCTGGGCCAGGTGTGTTGTGCAGAGCATAATGTGATATCATTATTCAGCCTGAGAAGCAGAGGATGCGATGTCCAGGTGGGCCAGTGGTAGGCCTCTGCCTCTCCAACCATGAATCATTCAGTGACTCATGCAAATGAATGATTGCATTGTGCATGGAGAGTGCCTGACTGCAACTTTACAATTCAAAGCAGCTTTATTGTTTCATGACATGATTACAATTAATGTGAAGGCAGGCAGATTGAGATGCTTCAGTTAAGTGTGCAGTTCTGATCTCACTCAGTTATGGTAAAGGGATGTTCTGCATACTCTGGACCAGTGTTGGGGATAACGCGTTACTACGTATTGCGTTAGAGTAGTCAGACTATTTTATTTGGTAAAAAGTAACCTAATGGATTACTTTCACAATTCAAGTAATTATTACATTTATAATGAGAAAATTAGTTACACTTACATTATATTTTCACTTTTTCTGTTTTAAAATACAAGTTAATCATTTATTATATGTTGCTGTTTCTTAATCCGTATTTCATTAGTGTGCCTCCACGCCAATCAAAAAAAGGAGAGATCTTGCATTTAAATTGTAATGCGTTATGCGGATTGGAGGTTATCGAAATGGAAGAATACATAGCCAAAATTTTAACAGTTGGAAATATTCACATTATTTCAAAACTATCAAAAAATAGGAAGGATGAATAAAGCTGTCCTGTGTGTCAGGTGCAAATGCCTGTTGAGTGTGAAGTAAATTAAAAGTTTGTCCTTGTTCGTCTCACTCAAACGTTTTGGACCAAAATGTTTTTTTTTCTATTATGGTGTCTACAAGGAGTCATTTTCAAGTTATATTTTTGCCGGTTATTCCAGTAAACACACGCTGAAAACTGTATATATGTCATAGAAAAGGTCCAATGTGCTTTAACTTGTCCAATGTGCTTTCACTTGTTTTTTTACATGCAAAAGGTGTGCAAGGATTCAAGTAACATGCATTCAGAACGTGGGTATTTGTGTCAATAAACACATTCAGAATGCCTATAATTCTGCCACCTAACAGATCTAGACTGTACCCCTCAGACTCAATATTTCTGGTTCAGGCCTGCTCAATGTATTCTCCATGTGTCTCCATTAAGTACAGTAGCATTACTAGGAGTCAAATCCCATTGCTTAGTGTATGTTAGTCATATTCATTTATTTTATCTGTATTTCTTTACTGAGATTTTATTGTGGCCAGCCTAAGGCACACCTGTGCAATAATCATGCTGTCTAATCGGCATCTTGCTATGGCACACCTGGGAGGTGGATGGATTATCTCGGCAAAGGAGAAGTGCTCACTAACACAGATATAGACAGATTTGTGCACAACATTTGAAAGAAATAGGCCTTGTTTGTGCATAGAAAAAGTCTTAGATCTTTGACTTCAGCTCATGATAAATGGGGGCAAAAGTGTTGCGTTTATATTTATGTTCTGTGTATTTAAAAGCAGACGTTGAGGCTTGCCAGGGTATAATGAACGCGTACCACAATGCTTTGGTCCTTGTTACTTAGGCAGGGGTAGTACAAACAGTAGGGTGTTCATTCATTGCTGGACTAGGTAGATCATGTAGCCATACAGCAGCAATATAATGGATGGTCAGTCAGCAGACACAAGTGCAGACAGACATGAATATTAGATAGGCTTACATTTTTGTGATAATTGTAATGATGGACATTGAGCTAATAGCTGCAATGTCATTTGTGAATTACGAATAAAGATGTGTTCTACAAGAAAGGATATGTTGTTTGTTTTTTATATTTTTCTGCTGTGATTTCTTTAAGTTCAAATTCCTCAATCACCTGTCTTCTTCAGCAATTGGTAGAAGGTGGAATTGGTAACACTTTACAATAAGGATACATTGATTAGCATTAGTTATTGCAGTAATAAGCACTTACTAACCGTTAACAACCCTTAACTAAGGTGCTTCATTATAATTTAATAAGGATGTTGTTGTTAACTAAGGTATTAATTAATGCATTACTTTAACATCAGTAAATGCAGTAATTAACATAAACTAACTGTTAATAACAGTTAACCAAGGTGTCTATTTTAACATTAGTTTATTCAGCAGAAAACATTAACTAATATTAATAACAGTTAACTAGTGTGTCAAATTATCATTTTCTAATCGTGTTAATGTTAACTGGGGTATTCATTTTTACATTATTTTAACATTAATTAATGCAGTAAAATGCATTAAGTAATGTTATTAACAGTTAACTAAGGTGTCGATTTTAACATTAGTTCATGTAGCAATCAGAAATAACTAATTGTTAATAACTGTTAAGTAAAGTGTAAATTTTCCATTTACTAATGATGTTCATTTAAACTAAGGTATTCATTGTTGAATGGTTTGTAACATGCTATTAACAATAGTTATTCAAATAATAATCATTATGTAACTGTTAACAAACCTTTTTTGGTAATGAATGCATGATAAATATGTGAGAATGGTCTTTGTTTGCCTTTTTGTAAAGCTGAAAACATATACACCGTATTTAACACTTGATAAATGCTTAGGAATGCTGAATAACCATTACTTAACCATAATTAACCAGTTATTAATGCTCTTTATTTGCCTTATTGTAAACTTGTAAACATATACACCCTAAGAAACACTTGAAAAATGCTTTCCGGTAATAGCGCTGAGTAAGCATTGCTTAACCATAATTAAACAGATATTAATGCTCTTTGTTTGCCTTATTGTAAAGTTGTAAACAAATACATCTTAAGAAACACTTGATAAATGTTTAATAGCGCTGAATAAGCATTACCTAACCATAATTAAGCAGTTATTAATGCTCTTTGTTTGCCATATTGTAAAGTTGAAAACATATACACCTTAAGTAACACTTGTTAAATGCTTAATAGTGCTAAAAAACCATTACTTAATCATAATTAACTAGTGATTAATGCTCTTTCTTTGCAGTATCGTAAAGTTGTAAACTTATACACCTTAAGTAACACATGAAAAATGCTTAATAGTCCTGAATAAGCATTAATTAAGGTGTATATGTTTACAACTTTAAAATAATGTAAACAAAGAGCATTAATAACTAATTTCTTCCATAGGTTTTACTTCCAAACCAAATTTAGCACAGTTGACGCTACTCATTAGCAGGATAAAATGCTGACGCAGGGTAGTCACAACTGGGGTTGGATGGAAAATGTCATCAATGTGGCTGTATATTTTACTCAGCCTGCTGTGGTTTGTAATAATGTACATGTGCCAATAGATAGCAGTAGCTACATTGGAAGTAACACCAGTCCCATTCAGTGCAAGCAAATTAATTTTCAACAACTATTTTCAACAACCCTATGTAACATAACATATTACACACAAATCGAATTTCAAGCATTTGTTTTGTTTTTTTATGTCCTGGGTGAAAAATATTGTAAATCTTAGATCTGGATTTTAAATTAGCTAAATATGTTTGTGATATTGACTCTAGAGATCTGCTTATAAAATGCATGCTTTCAAAGCACATGGCCTGGTGCCACACACTGTTCTTACTTTTTTGGAAGTATTGTGTTAGAGGCCTGAGGACATTTCTGTCCTACAGGGAGAGGCAATGGT
Source organism: Umbra pygmaea (assembly GCA_016801145.1). NCBI lineage: Eukaryota > Metazoa > Chordata > Actinopteri > Esociformes > Umbridae > Umbra > Umbra pygmaea. The sequence continues at coordinate 9,464 of JACXGM010027440.1, read as the reverse complement.
GCTACCAGCACAGCATCATGAGACGTTATTGCATTGATTTAATGTGATTTCAGAGTGCCTTTAATCTCATTAGTTTGCCTCTCACAGAAACAGCTCTCATAAGTCGCCTCACATTTCCAACTCTGGTTGCACCATATCACGCTACATCACTTCTTACACAAATGATTGACTCTTCACTGGTGCATTCAAACATGTGTTTCTAGCTGAGAAAATGTTTCTCTATCATTCATCTTTTGAACATTAACTTATTCTTACAACAAAAAAGCGGATTAAATGTATTTGAATGCACTGTTTAAAAAGGTGAAAGATAATTTCATGCACATGATTAATACAAATGCCACATTCATAACTGGACTTAATCATACAGTCATGAGACAAGGTAGTCAGAATGGTTTAGATGAAAACATTTAAACAATAGAGTCCAGCCGGGATTTTATAAAATATTGCATAGACATTGAACATTTGAAAGAGTCCATTGGATTTGTCAATAGGGAGTGAAAAGTGGAACAAAATATGAAGGGTGTGGTACCATGGTACTTCTCTACAGTGCACAGAAACACACAGTGAAACACAAACACACATTTGCATGTAATGAGGTGACAGTTGGACCTTTTATGCTTGGCTCGCTACTCAACCTTATGAGCTGCTTGTTGTTCTTTAGGTTTAGCCATTGGTGTAAGATTAACTTTATACTTACAAAACTGCTGATTTAATATTCGATTTCACCTTCTCCACCCACTCGAAATCTTCGATCCAGCAGGTACAGTACATTACACTAATCATTCCAAACGTCAACACTTATTTTGGCAGTCATTATTTTCAGTTTTCTGCAGCCAATGACTGGAATGAACTGCAAAAGACTAAAGAAATGGACACTCATCACTTCTTACATCATTCAAGAACAGCTGTTAAGCACCTTATTTCATTTTATGCATATAGTAAACCTGTCTCTGTCTCACAGTTGGTATAGTACAGTTCCTACCATAAACTACTGAATATAATGAACATTCAAAGCAAATACGGAACACAGTTATTCAGAAACACCAATCAGAGATAGGATAAGAACACTTCTTATGAAGTAAAGTCCATTGTTAAAAAATTGAGATTATCATTCGTATCCTGGTTGTGAAGTTCCAACTAAACACAGTGGCTCTGCTAGTTGTGGCCAAATTGGTACAGCTCTGCCTGGACCATACTGTATGTGTAAGTATTCAGATAAAATTACCTTGTTACGCTACTCCTTGTGTGAGGGTCGTGCGTCGGTGAATTCAATCATTGTCGTATGGCTGGGAAATGTGTAAACATCCCTCATTCAGGTACATACCATATGTACCAACCAAAAATCAAAGACTCAGTATCCAGAAGATAATGGCACTAGTCAGGGGGACCAAGAATAGGCCTTTGGTTACAGTCATCCATGGCTGAACTGTAAGACGCTGTGCCCATACTGCAACAGCTCGGGATCTTCACAAAATTGGAATTTAAGAGAGAATGGCAAAAAGAAAGCCATTGTTGAAAAAAGTTTGTGGGAGACTGAGACCAAGTGGACCATAAAGTTTATGTTCTGATTACACCAAAGTAGATTGTATTGGCCACAATGCTAAGAGCTATGATTTTATGAAGGAACCAGGCTTTCTTTGAAGTATGCACAGTTTCTCCCAGCTCAACCATTCTTCCCCCTTGAAATGCCTTGCCAAATATCAACCATGGCTTGGGGACAGACAGGCTTCCTGCCCTTTTCATTAAAGAGTAACTCTCACACTTGAATTCAGCTTTGGCCGCTCCTTCAAACATTTAAAACATGCTTGATCTGGCACAAGATATTTATTTCGCATTGGAACAAATGTTTCGACAACACTACAACAATATGCCCCATTTCTTTAGCTTTGCCTAACAATAGTCATTCATATAATTCAGATTTTGAATCAACTTCCGATACCACCTTCTCAGATAGATACCTTTGAGGGTGTTACCGCCCTGCACATGTTAAAGAGAGTGTACAATATACAGGATCCATTTCTGGGCTGATATAGAAGTAAGTGCTTCAGGGTGCTCCTATGTGTGAGTCATCAGGTAGCAGACAGCTTTTTCTGACAGTCCATATTTGAGTAATTCTTTAAAGTGAAATAAGCATACTTGTCACGGTTTAGTAGATATTGGAGGCAGGCGTGTCTTCACCAAAAGTATAATTTATTAACTGCAAGATTAAACTGGACAAGAAACAGATAGACAAGAATACATGACTACAATGACACCTAATATACTAAACAAGAACAACACTACATAAACACAAGAACAGACCCTATAACATATACAACATGACCTAGGACACAAGAGAAACACTTTACAATAAACATATGAATACACTAAAGACAACTACTACAAAGAACAAGAACAACCACGTACCTGGACAAGAAACAATGAACCACACTGAACAAACAAACACAGAACTAAATACCACACTAAAACATGTTAAGGGATCATGTGACACAAAGACCGGGAAACAAAACACATAGGGGAGAAACCTCTGCAAGGTGAAATACAGAACAAGCACACAGACACAAGGGACATTGTGACATTACCCCCCACCTAAGGAGCGACACCAGGCGCGACAATTCCACAAACACAAAACAACCTAACATGAAAACAGGGAAACAGAGACCCCCGAGGTGGAGGGCAGGTGAGTGCATAAGGGCCCAGGCAAGTGGGGACACAGGGTGCGGCCAGGCGGCAGGGAACACAGGGGGCGGCCGGGTGGCAGAGAACACAGGGGGCGGCAAGGAACACAGTGGGAGGCCGGGCGGCAGGGAACACAGGGGGCGGCCGGGCGGCAGGGAACACAGGGGGCGGCCGGGCGGCAGGGAACACAGGGGGCGGCCGGGCGGCAGGGAACACAGGGGGCGGCCGGGCGGCAGGGAACACAGGGCGGCCGGGCAACAAGGGACACAGGGGGTGGCCGGGCGGCAAGGCACACAGGGGGCAGCCAGGCGGCAAGGGACACAGGGGGCAGGCGGGCGGCAAGGGACACAGGGGGCGGCCGGGCAGGGAGCCCCGGGACAGGCAGTTCAAAGAACCCGGGGACAGGCAGTTCAAAGGGCCTGGGGACAGGCAGTTCAAAGGGCCTGGGGACAGGCAGTTCAAAGGGCCCAGTGAAAGGCAGTTCAAAGGGCCTGGGGACAGGCAGTTCAAAGGGCCCGGGGACCGGCGAAACAGTGGGCCCCGGTGGCGTGGTGTCTGGGACGTCAGCGTCGGCTGAGCAGGGGGTCCGGACGTCAGCGTCGGCTGAGCAGGGAATCCGGACGTCAGCGACGGCTGAGCAGGGGGTCCGTATGACAGGGGGTCTGGGAGCCTTGGCGTCAGGGGGTCTGGGAGCCCTGGCGGCAGGTGTTCTGACGTTAGGAAATCCGGGGGTCTGGATGTCAGCGGTGGCGCAGGGGGTCCAGACATCAGCAGCGGCAGAGCAGGGGGTCCGGACGTCAGCGGCGGCAGAGCAGGGGGTCCGGATTCCTCCATGGCTGTGGCATCCCCAAATTCAGGCAGCAAGGCCAGGATAAGGCCCTCCAGTTTCGTAGCCATGGGGGGCTCAGGTGTAGGCGGAGCTGGGGCCTTCACCTGGTGGCCTGGCTCTGGCTGAGAGCAGGCTGCTGCTGGAGGCCGTGGCTGAGAGCAGGCTGCTGCTGGAGGCTGTGGCTGAGCCCTAGGGAAGCTAGCCTTGGTGCTAGGGAGGCTAGCCTTGGGGTTAGGGGAGTTAGCCTGTATACTTGGGGAGCTAGCCGTGTCACTAGGGGAGCGAGCCGTAGCATTAGGGGAGCTAGCGAGGCTAGCACTCAGACGGGGTGCCCTACATGGTGGACTACTACCACCGTGGGCCTGAGAGCTAGGGTAACTAGCCTGGGAGCTAGGAGAGGCGCTAGCCTGGAAGCTAGGGGTGTTAACCCTCAGAAGGGGAGCCCTGCGTGGTGGACTACCACCCTGGACCTTAGAGCTAGGGGACCTCAGCATGCTAGCCTGGGAGCTAAGTTAGCAGAGAGGAACACTAGGTGTACCAGCACTCAGATGGGGAACCCTGCATGGCGGACTACCACCCTGGACCTGAGAGCTAGCGGTAACCATACTCAAACGGGGAGCCCTACCTGGTGGACTACCACCCTGGACCTGAGTATGAGGGGGACTGGCACTACAGCTAGAGGAGCTAGGTGTGCTAGCGTGAGGGCTAGCATGTGGGCTAGGGGACCTCGCCTGAGGGCTGGGGAGTCTAGCCTGGGAGATGGAAAAATTAGGAGGGCTGGAAGGACTAGTAGGGAACTGGAGAACCCCAACACTCATACGCGGAGCCCTATCTATTGGGCTAACACCCTGGACCTGTTGGCTAAGGAACTCCCGGTCCTCCTCTCCATCCCCAGAGAAAAATTCCACATCCTCCTCCTCTTCTCAGAAAGAGAACTCATCTTCCTCCTTTGCTTTGTGTAGGGATCTCAGTATACCTTGATAAAGTCGGATCATTCCGTTCCGATAAAGTCGGATCATTCCACATATATACCATTATACCATTATATATTACATATAACTATTCTTTTTCACATAGACTATTAATCCTACATACTATACATATACTATCATTTTGTTTCACACATACTATTTGTCTCTCTTACATATATTGTCAAACTTTAGCAGGGTGGTGGATATAAGAGGGTATTTTTGTGTGTGTAAGAGAGAATATAAATCTGTGTTAGAGAAAATGATAGTAAATAAAGGAAAGTTTGACTGTGCATGTAAAAGGGTATGCCAGTGAATGTGCAAGAGTATAATGGTATATATGTGAGAGCATAATAGAATATATACACTCACCTAAAGAATTATTAGGATCAACCAATCACATGGCAGTTGCATCAATGCATTTATGGTGTGGACCTGGTCAAGACAATCTCCTGAACACCAAACTGAATGTCAGAATGGGAAAGAAATGTGATTTAAGCAATTTTGAGCGTGGCATGGTTGTTGTTGCCAGACGGGCCGGTCTGAGTATTTCACAATCTGCTCAGTTACTGGGATTTTTACGCACAACCATTTCTAGGGTGTACAAAGAATGGTGTGAAAAGGTAAAAACATCCAGTCCTGTGGGCGAAAATGCCTTGCTGAGGCTAGGGGTCAGAAGAGAATGGGCCGACTGCTTCAAGCTGATAGAAGAGCAACTTTGACTGAAATAATCAATCGTTATAACCGAGGTATGCAGAAAACCCTTTGTGAAGCCACAACACGCACAACCTTGAGGCAGATGGGCTACAACAGCAGAAGACCCCACCGGGTATCACTCATCTCCACTACAAATAGGAAAAAGAGGCTACAATTTGCAAGAGCTCACCAAAATTGGACAGTTGAAGACTGGAAAAATGTTGCCTGGTCTGATGAGTCTTGATTTCTGTTGAGACATTCCGATGGTAGACTCAGAATTTGGCGTAAACAGAATGAGAACATGCAGGGCCATTTGAAGGACTTTGGGGGCCCCAAGCAAAATGGACATGGAGGCCCACCAACCTTTCACCCTGCATGCAAAACCTACAGGAACCATAGCATAGCCATAAAGTTTAAGTTCACCCACACTTTATCTAAATAAAAAAAAGGTTTACAGTGCATAAATTGCTGTTGCATAAATTGTGCATAAAAAAATGTTTAAAGTGCAAATACTTGTTTATAATTAAATGTTTACTAATTATAAGTCGTGCTGTAAATGAACGGTTTATGGTAACACACATTATATTTATCATGTAATATATTAGGTATCGGGTAATTACCATTTTTAAAACATCTATAAACATTACATAGATTGACGGACCAGATATTCCTAACACTTTGTTAATGGTAACTAATGCTTAAAAAAATCCAAAGCTAATGTTTGATGCATGGAATATATTGTGTGGTTTTCCTAACCCCCATTTGGTAAATAGATTATCATGGTGGAATAGTTAGTATAACATGCTAACGTTATGTCAATTTCATCAAAACTTATTACAAAGCTATAGCAATGTCATGTCATTAAATACGATAAACAGTGATTCTGGAACAGATCTGCGTCTTCCCTATCACGTGAAAAACATATTCCAGTGGTATGTAACCATCCGTTTGAAAAAAAAGTTGCACTAACTTTTCGTTACAAGCAGCATTTGCCCTCAGGCAGGTTACAGGTAACGTTAGCTAACATAAACATATTTTTGCTAGCCTACTGGCTGCAAAATTACACCAAGACAATTAGAGCTATTTTATCCAGTGTAATTTGCCACTTACCACTATCTTGTTTTTTTCTTATCCTCCTCTTCCTTTCTCTCTTTCCTTTTCTGGCTTCCTGAATCATAATTTCGATTCCTGATGACTGCCGACCGAGAAGGTTTTGTATTTTGCCCGCAACAGAGATCACGAGAGGGGCCCCTTGAGGGGGATCCCGATAACAGTGTCATTGCACTTTACTGCATTAACTATCAAAGGGGCGCTCACACAGTTTGTCGTTGCATTTTATTCTTAACCAGCCGTTGTCTTAGGGGCCCCAGGCCAGCTCGGGGCCCCAAGCAATTGCTTGGTTTGCTTGCTTTGTCGCGACGGGCCTAAGAACATGGATCCATCATGCCTTGTTACCACTGTGCAGGCTGGTTGTGGTGGTGTAATGGTGTGGGGGATGTTTTCTTGGCACACTTTAGGCCCCTTAGTGCCAATTGGGCATCATTTAAATGCCATGGCCTACCTGAGCATTGTTTCTGACCATGTCCATCCCTTTATGGCCACCATGTACCCATCCTCTGATGGCTAGTTCCAGCAGGACAATGCAACGTGTCACAAAGCTCAAATAATTTCAAATTGGTTTCTTGAACATGACAATGAGTTCACTGTACTAAAATGGCCCCCACAGTCACTCCCCTCAACTGCAAGATGCTATCCTATCAATATGGGCCAACATTTCTAAAGAATGCTTTCAGCACCTTGTTCAATCAATGCCACGTAGAATTAAGGCAGTTCTGAAGGCGAAAGGGGGTCAAACACAGTATTAGTATGGTGTTCCTAATAATCCTTTAGGAGGCCTATACGGCCTCTCATAGTATACTAATGCTCTCACAGTGGCATAGACACTGAAGCTAAACATATATACAGAGCATATGCATATAACTCAAACCAGTTGCACTCACAACTAGCAGAAACATACAGATACAGCTCCCGGACTGCACCCAAACAATTTGACTAAAATGACAGCAATACTGGGACTTCCTGACTTGTAACAACAGAAAAGAAAATATTGAGAATGCCCAGCAACTATACTGTGCTCTTAACCGCGGCATAGAATGCATTAATAATCTAAAAGGGATACGCTTAAACTCACACAATATAATGTATACCCTACTTACAACACTTTAAATGGAGAAGGCACCAAATAGGACAGTATTCAAATATCCAGGAAGTATACAGAGTCAGGAATAACATCTCACCACAAACAATGAACCTCGCCTATCCCTTCTTCCCCCAGAGACTTTATAGCCACTAAATGACACGGCTCAATGTAATTAGTCATTAGATCAAACCAGCCCTTACTATTAAGATGAGACCTGAGTAATGCTCTGGGTGAACAAGGGATGGCACCACACTTCATAATACACACACAACATAAACCAACAGTGCAATGCACTGGCAAATATATATATGAAAACACAATAACACCAATAATCATATTTATACACAGAGTCCATGTCTCAGTTCAATTGCCACACAATACTCTAGGGCAGTGTATTACAAACATTTATGACTGATAAGCTGTTTAAATATAGACTATTAAAAAAGTGAAACTTTACACATTATGCCTATTGAAATGGATACTTCTCATTTAATGGTAAAAATGCGGAGGCAAAACAATTTTAATTTAGGTAGGCTGTGACGAAAAGCCTTTTGGCTGTTGGTTGTGACAGGAAATATATTTACAAAATGTTTGCTTTTATTTGATTCTGGTGTCTAACAACACAAAAGCAAAAAATAAATGAATGCAATTCATGCTTTCCATCATGAGGCAGATGAATGTGAAAAAAGAAACAACAGAGACATGACCAAAACAGGTCAACATCAACTGTTTGAGACAGTAAGAAAGAAGAGTAGGTACTCATGTACAGAGAAATATTGTGTGTTACTGTAATCACAATAGTTTGGGATCCGTCTGGCATGTGTCGGGTCTCTGTCTACTGTACTCGTTTTGTAGTTGTGATTTAAACAACTCAGTTATGACTTAGTGCTAGGCACTGTTGGTTTGAGTTTGATGTACTGTCTCTTTAAGGTGTGTGTGCACCGCTCCCCTGCTTAGCCAGAGCTATGATAGGTATTAACTCAGGTTAGGCTGGTACTTGTAAATCTGATTTATTATTACGTGTTACGATGTCCAATTAATCCTTCTATACAGCTCTGCCTAGGCAAGGGTGCAGTGGAAAATAATGGTGGCCAGACAAAATATTAACAAATTTGGGCCCAATTTGGACATTTTTTACTGTTAGTTTTCACCCACTTATTTCATACTTTAATAAATTTATAATATATGATTGAAAGGGGCATTTTAGTAGATCTATCTGCAGCCTTCAACACTGTGAACCATCACATTCTACCTTCCACCCTCTCAGATCTCGGCATCTCTGGCTCTGCATACTCCTGGATTGCATCCTTCCTGGCAGGACGGTCTTACCAGGTGACATGGAGAGGGTCTTTGTCTGCTGCATGGACACTCTCCACTGGTGTTCCCCAAGGATCTGTTCTAGGCCCTCTCCTCTTCTCTCTCTACACCATATCCCTTGGCTCTGTCATAACCTATTATAGCTGACTGTGCGCCGTAGAGAATGTTCGCATGGACAATGGCTCTGCTCTCTCTATGCAGGTTTTGGCTTATTACTGTTTTTTTAGTTTTTATTTCCACACATTCTGCACTGTCGCTCATACAGTATGATCGACTAGCACTTTTGGATATACGTAATTCACTGGATACAGACTTTTTTTCCACTTACCGGAGTGATTGCTACAACTGGAATATCTCGCCGTCGGCTTGTTTACTCATTCGCAGGCGACAAAGGAAAAAGAAGAGAGGAAAGCGAGCGGGTATTCTATGCAGATCACGGACGAGATACTGTAATCCACCGTTACCGAGCATTTTACTTGCAAATGTTCAATCACTTGACAATAAATTGGACGAACTTCATGCTCGGATTATCTTCCAGCGGGACATTGCCAACTGCTGCATTCTAGCTTTTACAGCGACGTGGCTGGATTCCACCATCCCGGACACGGCCATTACACCAGCTGGTTTCTCCATCTTCCGGCAGGACAGAACCTCGGAATCAGGTAAACAAAGAGGCGGAGGGGTTTGCATTATGATTAACTCTCGTTGGGGTTCGGATGCCGCAGTTATTTCAACACACTGCTCACCGGACCTGGAGCTACTAACTGTAAACATA